>CAJQUW010005736.1:0-108001 GCA_907163375.1 Prostheceraeus crozeri
CCCCAAGTCACTCTTCTATAATCCGGAACCCAAAGTCACTATTCTATAATCCGGAACCCTAAGTCACTCTTCTATAAGACGGAACCCAAAGTCACTCTTCTATAATCCGGATGCCTAAGTCACTCTTCTATAATCCGGAATCCCAACTCACTCTTCTATAAGCCAGAACCCCAAGTCACTCTTTTATAAGCCGGAACCCTAAGTCACTCTTCTATAAGCCGGAACCCCAAGTCACTCTTCTATAAGCCGGAACCCTAAGTCACTCTTCTATAATCCGGAATCCCAACTCACTCTTCTATAAGCCAGAACCCCAAGTCACTCTTCTATAAGCCGGAACCCCAAATCACTCTTCTAAAATCCGGAACCCGAAGTCACTCTTCTATAATCCGGAACCCTAAGTCACTCTTCTATAATCCGGATGCCTAAGTCACTCTTCTATAAGCGGGAACCCCAAGTCAATCTTCTATAATCCGGAACCCAAAGTCACTCTTCTATAATCCGGAAGCCTAAGTCACTCTTCTATAATCCGGAACCCCAAGTCACTCTTCTATAATCCGGAACCCCAAGTCAATCTTCTATAATCCGGAACCCAAAGTCACTCTTCTATAATCCGGAACCCCAAGTCACTCTTCTATAGGCCGGAAGCCTAAGTCACTCTTCTATAAGCCGGATGCCTAAGTCACTCTTCTATAGGCCGGAAGCCTAAGTCACTCTTCTATAATCCGGAACCCCAAGTCACTCTTCTATAATCCGGAACCCGAAGTCACTCTTCTATAATCCGGAACCCGAATCAATCTTCAATAATCCGGAAGCCTAAGTCACTCTTCTATAGACCAGAAGCCTAAGTCACTCTTCTATAAGCCAGAAGCCTAAGTCACTCTTCTATAAGCCGGAAGCCTAAGTCACTCTTCTATAATCCGGAGCCCAAAGTCACTCTTTCCTATAAGCCGAAGCCTAAGTCCTAACTCTTTCCTATAAGCCCGATGCCTAATGTCACTTTTTCTATATGCCGGAAGCCTAACTCTCTCTTCTATAAGCCGGAAGCCTCAAGTCACTCTTCTAAAATCCGGAACCCAAGTCTCTCTTCTATAATCCGGAACTCCTAAGTCACTCTTCCTTATAATCCGGAACCCGAAGTCACTCATTCTATAATCCGGAACCCTAAGTCACTCTTCTATAAGACGGAACCACAAAGTCACTCTTCTATAATCCGAAGCCTAATTGCACTCTTCTATAGGGCCAGAAGCCATACGTCACTCGTCTATATAGCCCGAAGCCTCAGTCACTCTTCTATAATCCGGAACCCCCCTAAAAAAGTCACTCTTCTATAATCCGGAACCCTAATTCACTCTTCTATAAATTCCGGAAACTCCCAACTCACTCTTCTATAAGCAAGAACCCCAAGTCACTCTTCTATAATCCGAACGCCCCAAGTCACTCTTCTATTAATCCCGAACCCTAAGTCCATCTTCTCTTCTATAAGAAACGGAATCCCAAAGTCACTCTTCTATAATCCGGATGCCTAAGTCACTCTTCTTATAATCCGGAAATTCTCCAACTCACTCTTCTATAAGCCGAGAACCCCCAAGTCACCTCTTTTATACGCCGGAACCCTAAGTCACTCTTCTAGAAAGCCGAACCCCAAGTCACTCTTTCTATAATCCGGAACCCGAAGTTCACATCCTTCTATAATCGCTGGAATCCCAACTCACTCTTCTATAAGCCAGAAACCCCAAGTCAACTCTTTCCTATAAGCCGAAACCCCAAATCACTCCTTCTAAAATCCGGAACCCGAAGGTCACTCTTCGTATAATCCGAACCCTAAGTCACTCTTCGTATAATCCGGATGCCTAAGTCACTCCTTCTATAATCTGGAACCCCAAGTCAATCTTCTATAATCCGGAACCCAAAGTCCACTCTTCTATAATCCGGAAAGCCTAAGTCACTCTTCTTAATAATCCGGAACCCCAAGTCACTCTTCCTATAAATCCGGAACCCCAAGTCAATCTTCTGATAATCCGGAACCCAAAGTCACTTCTTCTATAATCCGAACCCCAAGTCACTCTTCTATAGGCCGGAAAGCCTAAGTCACCTTCTATAAGCCGGATGCCCTAAGCTCACTCTTCTATATAGGCCGGAAGCCTAAGGTCACTCTTCTATAATCCGAACCACCAAGCACTCTTCTATAATCCGGAACCGGGGACGAAGTCACCTCCTTCTATAATCCGAAGCCCGAAAGTCAATCTTCAATAATCCGGATGCCTAAGTCACTCTTCCTATAGACCAGAAGCCCTAAGTCACCTCTTCTATAAGCCAGAAGCCTAAGTCCACTCCTTCTATAAGCCGGAAGCCCTAAGTCACTCTTCTATAATCCGGGTCCAAAGTCACTCTTCTATAAGCCCGGAACCCAAAGATCCACTCTTCTATAATCCCGGAACCCTAAGTCACTCTTCTATAAAGCCCGGAACCCTAAGGTCACTCTTCTATATGCCGAACCCCAAGTCGTTCTTCTATAAGCCGGAACCCGAAGTCACTCTTCTATAGGCCGGAAGCCTAAGTCACTCTTCTATAAAGCCGGAAACCCCAATTCACTCTTCTATAATCCGGAAGCTCAAGTCACTCTTCTAAAATCCCGATGCCTAAGTCACACTTATATAAATCCGAAACCCAAATCACTCTTCTATAAGCCGAGACGCCAAAGTCACATCGTCTATAAGCCGGAAGCCACAGTCACTCTTCTATAGACCAGAAGCCTAAGTCCACTCTTCTATAATTCCGGATGCCTAAGTCACTTCTTCTATAAGCCAGAAGCCATAAGGTCACTCTTCTATAAAGCCGGAAGCCAAAGTCACTCTTCTATAAGCCGTATGCCTAATGTTCACTCTTCTATAATCCGGAACCCAACGAGTCACTCTTCTATCAGCAGGACCCCAATCAATCTCTTCTATAATCCGGACACAACTGGGAAAAGTTCACTCTTCTATAATCCGGAAGCCCTAAGTTCACTCTTCAATAATCCGAAACCCCAAGTCACTCTTCTATAATCCGGAACCCCCCAAGTTCAATCTTCTATAATCTGGAAAACCCAAAGTCAGCTCTTCTATAATCCGGAACCCCAAGTCACTCTTACTATAGGCCGGAAGCCTAAGTCACTCTTCTATAAGCCGGATGCCAAGTCACTCTTCTATAGGCCGGTAAGCCTAAGTCACTCTTCTATAATCCGATTCCCCAAGTCACTCTTCTATAAGCCGGAACCCTAAGTCACTCTTCTATAATCCTGAACCCCAACTCACTCTTCTATAAGCAAAAACCGTACCCAAGTCACTCTTCTATAATCCGGAAGCCTAATTCACTCTTCTATAGCCGAGAAGCCTAAGTCACCTCGTCTATAAGCCCGAAGCCTCAGTCAACTCTTCCTATAATCCGGAATCCCTAAGTCACTCTTCTATATCCCTCCTCCCACCCCCCCATCCGGAACCCCAACTCATCTCTTCTATAGCCAGAAACCCCAGTCACTCTTCTATTAAGCCGAACCACCAAATCACTCTTCTATAAGCCGGAACCCCAAGTTCACTCTTCTATTACGCGGAAGCCTAAGTCACTCTTCTAAAATCCGGAACCCGAAGTCACGCTTCTAAATCCGGAACCCTAAGTCACTCTTCTATAATCCGGATGCCTAATCACTCTTCTATAAGCGGGGACCCCAATCATTCTTCTATAATCCGGAACACAAAGACACTCCTTACTATAATCCGGAAGCCTAAGTCACTCTTCCTATAATCCAACAACCCCAAGTCACTCTTCTATAATATCACGGAAACCCCAAGTCAATCTTCTATAATCTGGAACCCAAAGTCACTCTTCTATAATCCCGGAACCCCAAGTCACTCTTCTATAAGGCCGGAAGCCTAAGTCACTCTTCTATAACCCGGATGCCTAAGTTCACTCTTCTATAGGCCGGATAGCCTTAGTCACCTCCCTTCTATAATCCGAACCCCAAGTCACTCTTCTATAAGCCGAACCCTAAAGTCACTCTTCTATACATCCGAACCCTAAATCACTCCGTCAACGTTTTTTTTTTTTATTTTGTTTTTTTTTTTTCGTTTTTTTTTTTTTTTTTTTTATATTCTATAAACACCAGATGCCTAAGTCACTCTTCTATAATCCGGATGCCTAAGTCACTCTTCTATAGGCCGGAAGCCTAAGTCACTCTTCTATAAATCCGGACCCCCCCCCAAGTCACTGCTTCTATAATCCGAACCCTAAGTCACTCTTCTATAATCCGGAAGACTAAGTTCACTCTTCTATACAACCAGAAGCCTAAGTCACTCTTCTATAATCCCGGAATCCCCAGAGTCACTCTTCTATTAATCCGGAACCCCAAGTCAATCCTTCTATAATCCGGAACCCAAAGTCCACTCTTCTTATAATCCGAACCCCAAGTCACTCTTCTATAGGCCCGAATCCTAAGTCACCATCTTCTATAACCAGAAGCCTAAGTCCATTCCTCTTTCTAATAAGCCGGAAGCCTAAGTCACTCTTCTATAATCCGGAGCCCAACAGTCACTCTTCTATAAGCCGGAACCCTAAGTCCACTCTTCTATAATCCGGGAAGCCTAAGTCACTCTTCTATAAGCCAGACAGCCATAATCACTCTTCTATAAGCCGGATGCCTAAAGTCACTCTTCTATAAGCCCGGATGCCTAAGGTCACTCTTCCTATAAGCCGGAACCCTAAGTCAACTCTTCTATAATCCCGGAACCCCAACTCAACTCTTCTATAAGCCGGAAGCCTAAGTCACCTCTTCTTATCAAATCCGGAACCCGAAGTCACTCTTCTATAATCCGGTACCCTAAAGTCACTCTTCTATCATCCGGATGCCTAAGTCACTCTTCTATAAAGCGGGAACCCCCCAAGTCAATCTTCTATAATCCGGAAACCAAATTCACTCTTCCTATAATCCGGAAGCCTAAGTCACTCTTCCTATACATCCGGAACCCCAAGTCATCTCTTCTATAGCATCCGTAACCCCAAGTCAATCTTCTATAATCCAGGAACCCAAAGTCACTGTTTCTTCTATAATCATGAACCCCAAGTCACTCTTCTATAGGTCGAAGCCTAAGTCACTCTTCTATAAGCCGGAGGCCTAAGTCATCTCTTCTATAGGCCGAAGCCTAAGTCACTCTTCCTATAATCCGGAACCCCAAGTCACTCTTCTATAATCCGGAACCCGAAGTCACTCTTCTATAATCCGGAACCCGAAGTCAATCTTCAATAATCCGTAAGCCTAAGTCACTCTTTCTATAGAACCAAAGCCTAAGTCACTCTTCTATAACCCAGAACCTAAGTCACTCTTCTATAAGCCGGAAGCCTAAGTCACTCTTTCTATACATCCGGAGCCCAAAGTCACTCTTCTATAAGCCGAACCCAAGTCACTCTTCTATAACCGGAACCCTAAATCACTTCTTCTATAAGCCGGAACCCTAAGTCACTCTTCTATAAAAGCCGGAACCACCAAGTCGTTTCTTCTATAAGCCGGAACCCGAAGTCACTCTTCTAATATGCCGGAAGCCCTAAGTCACTCTTCTATAAGCCGGAACCCCCAAATCAACTCTTCTATAATCCGGAAGCTCAAGTCACTCTTGCTAAAAATCCGGATGATCTAAGTCACTCTTATATAATCCGAAACCCAGAAGTCACTCTTCTATAAGCCGGAGCCAAAGTCACTCGTCTATAAGGCGGAAGCCTAAGTCACTCTTCTATAGACCAGAGCTAAGTCCACTCTTCTATAATCCCGGATGCCCTAAGTCACCTCTTCTATAAGCCAAGAGAGCCTAAGTCACTCTTCTATAAGCCGGAAGCCAAGTTCACTCTTCTATAAGCCGGATGCCTAAAGTCACTCTTCTATAGATCCGGAACCCAAAGTCACTCTATCTATCCAGCAGGATCCCCAAGTCAATCTTCTATAATCCGGAACACAAAGTCACTCTTCTAATAAGATCCGGAAGCCTAAGTCCAACTCTTTCTAATAATTCCGAAACCCCAAGTCACTCTTCTATAATCCTAACCCCAAGTCAATCTTCTATAATCAGAACCCAAAGTCCCACTCTTCTATAATCCGGAACCCCAAGGCCACTCTTCTATAGGCCCGTAGCCTAAGTCACTCTTCTATAAAGCCGATGCCTAGTCACTCTTACTATAGCCGGAAGATCCTAAGTCACTCTTCTATAATCCGGAACCCCAAGTCACTCTTTCTATGAAGCCGGAACCCTAAGTCACTCTTCTATGAATCCCGGCAACCCCAACTCACTCTTCTATAAGCAAAAACCCCAAGTCACTCGTCTATAATCCGGAAGCCTAATTCACTTCTTCTATAGGCCAAGAAGCCTAAGTCACTCGTCCTATAAAGCCCGAAGCCTCAGTCACTCTTCTATAATCCCGGAACCCCTAAGTCACTCTTCTATAATCCGAAACCCCAACCTCACCTCTTCTATAAGCCAGAACCCGCCAAGTCCACTCTTCTATAAGCCGAACCCCCCAAATCTACTCTTCTATACCAGCCGGAACTCTCCAAGTCACTCTTCTATAAGCCGGAAGCCCTAAGTCAGCTCTTTACTAAAATCCGGAACCCGAAGTCACTCTTCCTATAAATCCGGAACCCTAAGTCACTCTTCTATAGATCCGGATGCCTAAGTCACTCTTCTATAAGCGGGGACCCCAAGTCAATCTTCTATAATCCGGACACAAAGTCACTCTTCTATAATCCCGGAAGCCTAATCACTCTTCTATAATCCAAAACCCCACGTCACTCTTCTATAATCCGGAACCCCAAGTCAATCTTCATAATCTGGAACCCAAAAGTCACTCTTCTATAATCCGGAACCCCAAGTCACTCTTCTATAGCCGGAAGCCTAAGTCACTCTCTATAAGCCGATGCCCTAAGTCACTCTTTAAAGGCCGGAAGCCAAGTCACTCTTCTATTAATCCGGAACCCAAGTCACCTTCTTAGCCGAACCCTAAGTCACTCTTCTATAATCCCGAATCCCTAAATCACTCTTCTATAAACCAGATGCCTAAGTTCACTCTCTAATATCCGGATGCCTAAAGTCACTCTTCTATAGGCCGGAAGCCTAAGTCACTCTTCTATAATCGGACCCCAAGTCATCTCTCTATAATCCGGAACCCTAATCACTCTTCTATAATCCGGAAGACAAGTCACTCTTCTATAAACCAGAAGCCTAAGTCACACTTCTATAATCCGGAACCCCAATCACTCTTCTATAATCCGAAACCCCAAGTCAATCTTCTATCTCCGAACCAAATCACTCTTCTATAATCCGAACCCCAAGTCCACTCTCTATAGGCCGGAATCCTAAGATCACGCTTCTATACGCCAGAAGCCTAAGTCACTCTTCTATAACCGAAGCCTAAGCTCACTCTTCTATAATCCGAGACCCACTGTCACTCTTCTATAAGCCGGAACCTAAGTCAATCTCTATAATCCGGAAGCCTAAGTCACTCTTCTATAAGCTCAGAAGCCAAGTCACTCTTCTATATGCCGATGCCTAAATTCACTCTTCTATAAGCCGGATGCTAAGTCACTCTTCTAGAAGCCGACCCGAAGTCACTCTCAATAAATCCGGAACCCCAACTCACTCTTCTATAAGGGCCCCCGGAAGCCTAAGTTCATCTCTCTAAAATCCGGAACCCGAAGTCACTCTTCTAAAAATCCGAATCCGGAAACCCTAAGTCACTCCTTCTAAATCCGGACCCCGAAGTCAACTCTTCTATAATCCGGAACCCTAAGTCCAATCTTCTAAAAGACGGAACCCAAAGTCACTCTTCTATAATCCGGAACTAATTCACTCTTCTATAAGGCCATCAAGCCAAAGTCACTCTACTATAAGCCCGCGAAGGCCTCAGTCCACGTCTTCTATAATCCGGAACCCTAAGTCACACTTCTATAATCCGAACCCCAACTCACTCTTCTATAAGCCAGAACCCCAATCACTCTCGTAAGCAGAACCTGCAAGTTCACTCTTATATAAGCCTGGGAACCCCAAGTCACTCTTCTATAAGCCGGAAGCCTAAGTCACTCTTCTAAAAATCCGGAACCCGATAGTCACTCTTCTATACTCCGGAACCCTAAGTCACTCTTCTATAATCCGGATGGGCCAAGTCACTCTTCTATAAGCGGGAACCCCAAAGTCAATCCTTCTATACATCCGGAACCCTAAAGTCACTCTTCTATAAGCCGAACCCCAAGTCAATCTTCTATAATCCGAACCCAAAGTCACTCGTCTATAATCCGGAACCCCAAGTCACTCTTCTAAAGGCCGGAAGCCTAAGTCACTCTTCTATATGCCGGATGCCTAAGTCACTCATCTATAGGCCGGAACCTAAGTCACTCTTCTATAATCCGAACCCAAAGTCACTCTTCTATAAGCTGCAACCCCAAGTCACTCTTCTATAATCCGAACCACCAAGTCACTCGTCTATAATCCGGAACCCGAAGTCACTCTTCAATAGACCCCAGAAGCTAAGTTCACTCTCTATAATCGCGGAACCCCAAGTCACTCTTCTATAATCCCGGAACCCCAAGTCCACTCTTCTATAATCCGGAAGCCTAAGTCCACTCTTCTATAGACCAAAGCCGTAACGTCACTCTTCTATAATCCGGAAGCCTAAGTCCACTCTTCTATAAACCAGAAGCCTAATCACTCTTCTATAAGCCCGAACCCATGTTCACTCTTCTATAAGCCGGAAGCCTAAGTCACCTTCTATAAGCCGAACCCTAAGTCACTCTTCTATAATCCGGAGACCCACAGTCACTCTTCAATAAGCCGAAGCCAAGTCACTCTTCTATAATCCGGATCCTAAGTCACCTTCTATAGGCCGGAACCCCAAGTCACTCTTCTATAATCCGGGAAACCCCCGAAGTCAATCTTCAATAATCCGGAATGGCCTAAGTCACTCTTCTATAGACCAGAAGCCTAAGTCACTCTTCTATAATCCGGATGCCTAAGTCACTCTTCTATAAGCAGGGAAGCCTAAGTCACTCTCTATAAGCCAGAAGCCCTAAGTCACTCTTCTATAACGCCCAGAAGCCTAAGTCCTACCTCTATAAAGCCAGACGCCTAAGTCACTCTTCTATAAGCTAGAAGCCCTAAGTCAACCTTCTCTAAAATCCGGACACCACCAAGTCACTCTTCTATAGGCCGCGGAAAGCCTAAGTTCACTCTTCTAATAAGCCGGAAGCCTATGTCACTTCTTCCTATCAGCAACGGATGCCTAAGTCACTCTTCTAAAATCCGGAAGCCTAAGTCACTCTTCTATAATCCGGAAGCGTAAGTCACTCTTTCTAAAATCCGTGAAACGCCTAAGTCACTCTTCTATAAGCCGGAACCCCAAGTCACTACTTTCTATAAGCCGGAAGCCTAAGTCACTCTTCTATAATCCGGAAACCCCAAGTCACTCTTTCTATAGGCCGGAAGCCTAAGTCACTCTTCTAATAAGACCGGGATGCCTAAGTCACTCTTCTATAGGCCGGAAAAGGCCTAAGACTCACTCAATAAACGATAATACCCCCCCGGGGAACCCCAAGTCACTCTTCTATAATCCGGAAACCCCGAAGTCACTCTTCTATAATCACGGAACCTCGAAGTCAATCTTCAATTAATCCGGAAGCCTAAAGTCCACTCTTTCTATTTAGACCAGAAGCCTAAGTCCACTCTTCTATAAGCCAGGAAGCCTACGTCACTCTTCTATTAAGCCGGAAGTCTAAGTCAATCTTCTATAATTCCGGAGCCCAAAAGTTCCACTCTTCTATAAGCCGGAACCCAAAGTCCACTCTTCTATAATCCGGAACCCTAACGTCACTCTTCTATAAGCCGGAAAACCCTAAGTCACTCTTCTATCAAGCCGGAACCCCAAGTCGTTCTTCTATAAGCCGGAACCCGAAGTCACTCTTCTAATAAGGCCGGCAAGCCTTAAGTCACTCTTCTAATAAAAAGGCCGGAACCCCAATTCACTGCTTCTATAATCCGGAAGCTCAAGTCACTCTTCTTAAAATCCGGATGCCTAAGTCACTTCTTATATAATCCGAAAACACCCAAAGTTCACTCTTCTATAAGCCGGAAGCCAAAGTCACAAGTCTATAAGCCGGAAGACTAAGGTCACTCTTCTATAGACCAGAAGCCTAAGTCACTCATTCTATAATCCGGATGGCACTAAGTCACTCTTCTATAAGCCCAAAGCCTCTAAGTCAACTCTTCTTATAAGCCGGAAGCCCAATAGTCACTCTTCTATAAAGCCGAGAATGCCAAAGTCACTCTTCTATTAATCCCCGGAACCCAAAGTCACTCTTCTTAATCAGCAGGATCCCCAAAGTCAATCTTCTATAAACCGGAACCACAAAGTCACTCCTTCTATAATCCGGAAAGCCTAAGTCACTCTTCTATAATCCGAAACCCAAGTCACTCTTCTATAATCCGGAACCCCAAGTCAATCTTATATAATCTGGAACCCAAAGTCACTCTTCTATAAAACCGGAACCCAAGTCACTCTACTTCCTAAGACTACCTCTTCAATAGGCCGGAACGCCTTAAGTCACTCTTCTATAAGCCGGATGCCTAGTACTCTTCTATTAGGCCGGAAGCCTATTGTCACTCTTCTATAATCCGAAACCCCAAGTCACTCTTCTATAAGCCGGAACCCTAAGTCACTCTTCTATAAAGCCGGAACCCCAACTCACTCTTCTATAAGCAAAAACCCCAAGTCACTCATCTATAATCCGGAAGCCTAATTCACTCTTCTATGGGAGGCCAGAAGCCTTAAGTCTCTCTGATCTATAAGCCCGAAGCCTCAGTCACTTCTCTGATAATCCGGAACCCTAAGTCCCACTCTTCTATAAATCCGGATCCCCCAACTCACTCTTCTATAAGACCAGAACACCAAGTCACTCTTCTATAAGCCGGAACACCCAAATGCAACTCTTCTATAAGCCGGAACCACCCAAGTCACTCTTCTATAAGCCGGAAGGCCTAAGTCACTCTTCTAAAATCCCGGAACCCGAAGCTCACTCTTCTAGTAATCCGGAAACCCTAAGTCGCACTCTTTCATAATCCGGATGCCTAAGTCACTCTTCTATAAGCGGGGACCCCAAGTCAATCTTCTATAATCCGGACACAAAGTCCACTCTTCTATAATCCGGAAGCCTTAAGTTCACTCTATCTATAATCCAAAACCCCAAGTCACTCTTCTATAATCCGGAACCCCAAGTCAATCTTCTATAATCTGGAAAACCAAAGTTCACTCTTCTATAATCCGGAACCCCCAAGTTCACTCTTCTGTAGGCCGGGAAGCCTAAGTCATTCTTCTATAAGCCGGATGCCTAAGTCCACTCTTCTATAGGCCGGAAGCCTAAAGTACACTCTTCTATAATCCGGAAACTCCCAAGTCACATCCTTTTTTTTTCTATAAGCCGGAACCCTAAGTCACTCTTCTATAATCCGGAACCCTAAATCACTCTTCTATAAACCAGATGCCTAAGTCACTCTTCTATAATTCCGGAATGCCTAAGATCACTCTTCTATAGGCCGGGAAAGCCTAAGTCACTACTTCTAATAGGCCGGAAGCCTAAGTCCACTCTTTCTATAAGCCTGGAACCCCAATTCACTCTTCCTATAATCCGGAAGCTCAAGTCACTCTTCTCCAAAAACCGGATGCCTAAGTCACGCTTATTCATAATCCGAAACCCAAAGTCACTCTTCTATAAGCCGGAAGCCCAAAGTCACTCGTCTATAAGCCGGAAGCCTAAGTCACTCTTCTATAGACCAAGAAGCCTAAGTCACTCTT
Organism: Prostheceraeus crozeri; assembly: GCA_907163375.1. Lineage (NCBI taxonomy): Eukaryota > Metazoa > Platyhelminthes > Polycladida > Euryleptidae > Prostheceraeus > Prostheceraeus crozeri. Next base: position 11,857 of record CAJQUW010005736.1, read on the forward strand.
TCTATAATCCTCGGAAAGTGCCTAAGTCACGTCTTACTATAAGCCAGAAGCCTAAGTCACTCTTCTATAAGCCCGGAAGCCAAAGTCACTCCTTCTATAAGCAGGGATGCCTAAGTTCACTCTTCTATAATCCGGAACCCAAAGTCACGTCTTTCTATTCAGCACGGATCCCCAAGTCAATCTTCTATAATCCGATACACAAAGTCACTCTTCTATTAATTCCTGAAGCCTAAGGACCAACTTCTTCTATAATCCGAAACCCCAAGTCACTCTTCTATAATTTCCGGAACCCCAAGTCAATCTTCTATAAATCGGAACCCCAAAGTCACTCTTCTATAATCCGGAACCCCAAGACACTCTTCTATAGGCCGGAAAGCCTAATGTCACTCTTCTATAAGGCCGGATGCCTAAGTCACCTCTTCTATATGGCCGGAAGCCTAAGTCACTCTTTCTATAAATCCGGAACCCCAGTCACTCCTTCTATAAGCCGGAACCCTAAGTCACTCTTCTAATAATCCGGAACCACCAACTCACTCTTCTATAAGCAAAAACCCCAAGTCACTCTTTCTATAATCCCCGGAAGCTAATTTCACTCTGCCTATAGGCCGGACAGCCTAAGATGCAACTCGTCTATCAAAGCCCGAGAGCCTCAGTCATCTCTTCTATAATCCGGAACCCTAAGTCACATCTTCTATAAACCGGAAACCCCCAACTCACTCTTCTATATAGGCCAGAACCCCAAGTTCACTCTTCTATAAGCCGGAACCCCCCAACACTCAAACTCTTCTATAAGCCGAACCCCCAAGTCACTCTTCTATAAGCCGGAAGCCTAAGTCACTCTTCTTAAAATCCGGAGAGGGAGGACCCGAAAGTCACTCTTCTATAATCCGGAACCCTAAGGTCACTCTTCTATAATCCGGATGCCTAAAGTCACTCTTTCCTATAAGCGGGGGGACCCCAAGTCAATTTTCTTCTATAATCTCGGAACACAAAGTCACTCTATCTACTAATCCGGAAGCCCTAAGTCACTCTTCTATAACCAAAAAAAACCCCAAGTCACCTCTTCTATAATCCGGAACCCCCAAGGTCAATCTTCAATAAATCTGGAACCCAAAGTCACTCTTCTATAATCCCGGAACCCCAAGGCACTCTTTCTATAGGCCGGAAGCCTAAGTCACATCTTCTATAATGCCGGATGCCTAAGTCACTCTTCTTAAATAGGGGCCGGGAAGCTAAAGATCCACCTTCTATAATCCGGAACCCCAAGTCCTCTCTATAAGCCGGCACCTAAGTCACTCTTCTATAATCCGGAACCCTAAATCACTCTTCTATAAACCAGATGCCTAAGTCACTCTTCTATAATCCGGATGCCTAAGTCACTCTTCTATAGGCCGGAAGCCTAAGTCACTCTTCTATAATCCGGAACCCCAAGTCACTCTTCTATAAGCCGGAACCCTAAGTCACTCTTCTATAATCCGGAAGACTAAGTCACTCTTCTATAAACCAGAAGCCTAAGTCACTCTTCTATAATCCGGAACCCCAAGTCACTCTTCTATAATCCGGAACCCGAAGTCAATCTTCTATAATCCGGAACCCAAAGTCACTCTTCTATAATCCGGAACCCCAAGTCACTCTTCTATAGGCCGGAATCCTAAGTCACTCTTCTATAAGCCAGAAGCCTAAGTCACTCTTCTATAAGCCGGAAGCCTAAGTCACTCTTCTATAATCCGGAGCCCACAGTCACTCTTCTATAAGCCGGAACCCTAAGTCACTCTTCTATAATCCGGAAGCCTAAGTCACTCTTCTATAAGCCAGAAGCCTAAGTCACTCTTCTATAAGCCGGATGCCTAAAGTCACTCTTCTATAAGCCGGATGCCTAAGTCACTCTTCTATAAGCCGGAACCCTAAGTCACTCTTCTATAATCCGGAACCCCAACTCACTCTTCTATAAGCCGGAAGCCTAAGTCACTCTTCTAAAATCCGGAACCCGAAGTCACTCTTCTATAATCCGATCCGGAACCCTAAGTCACTCTTCTATAATCCGGAACCCGAAGTCACTCTTCTATAATCCGGAACCCTAAGTCACTCTTCTATAAGACGGAACCCAAAGTCACTCTTCTATAATCCGGAAGCCTAATTCACTCTTCTATAGGCCAGAAGCCAAAGTCACTCTTCTATAAGCCCGAAGCCTCAGTCACTCTTCTATAATCCGGAACCCCAAGTCACTCTTCTATAATCCGGAACCCCAACTCACTCTTCTATAAGCCAGACCCCCAAGTCACTCTTCTATAAGCAGGAACCTCAAGTCACTCTTCTATAAGCCGGAACCCCAAGTCACTCTTCTATAAGCCGGAGGCCTAAGTCACTCTTCTAAAATCCGGAACCCGAAGTCACTCTTCTATAATCCGGAACCCTAAGTCACTCTTCTATAATCCGGATGCCCAAGTCACTCTTCTATAAGCGGGAACCCCAAGTCAATCTTTTATAATCCGGAACCCTAAGTCACTCTTCTATAAGCCGGAACCCCAAGTCAATCTTCTATAATCCGGAACCCAAAGTCACTCTTCTATAATCCGGAACCCCAAGTCACTCTTCTATAGGCCGGAAGCCTAAGTCACTCTTCTATATGCCGGATGCCTAAGTCACTCTTCTATAGGCCGGAAGCCTAAGTCACTCTTCTATAATCCGGAACCCAAAGTCACTCTTCTATAAGCTGCAACCCCAAGTCACTCTTCTATAATCCGGAACCCCAAGTCACTCTTCTATAATCCGGAAGCCTAAGTCACTCTTCTATAGACCAGAAGCCTAAGTCACTCTTCTATAATCCGGAAGCCTAAGTCACTCTTCTATAAACCAGAAGCCTAAGTCACTCTTCTATAAGCCGGAACCCTAAGTCACTCTTCTATAAGCCGGAAGCCTAAGTCACTCTTTATAAGCCGGAACCTAAGTCACTTTCTATAAGCAGAAGTGTAAGTCACTCTTCTATAAGCCGGAAGCCTAGTACTTTTATAATCGGATCCCACAGTCACTCTTCTATAAAGCGGAACACTAGTCACTCTTCTATAATCCGGATGCCTAAGTACACTATTCTATAGGCCGGAACCCCAAGTCATCTTCTATAATCGGGAACCGAAGTCACTCTTCAATAATCCGGGAAAGCTAAGTCACTCTTCTATAGACCAGAAGCTAAGTCCGCTCCATCTATAATCGGATGCCTAAGTCACCTCTTCTATAAGCGGATAAGCTAAGTCCTTTTATAAGCCAGAAGCTAAGTCATCTTCTAAAAGCCAGAATGCCTAAAGTCACTCTTCTATAAGCCGAAGCCTAAGTCACTCTTCTAATAAGCTTAGAAGCTAATGTAACTTCTAAAATCCGGAACCCAAAGTCATCTTCTATAAGCGTAGCTAAGTCATTTTATAAGCCGGAGCCTTATGTCACTGCTTTATAGCAGGATGCCTAAGTCCACTCTTCTAAAATCCGGAAGCTAAGGTCACTTTCTATATCCGGAGGAAAGCGTAAGTCACTTTCTAAAATCCGGACGGCTAAGTCATCTTCTGATAAGCCGGAACCCCAGTCACTCTTCCTATACGAGGAAGCCTTAAGTCATCTTCTATACTCCGGAAAGAATAGTACTCTTTATAATCGGATTCAATAGTCATTTTATAATCGGATGCTAAGTAACTTTCTTAATCGGAACCAAGTCATTCTTTATAGCCGGAACCCAGTCCTCTCTTCTATAATCCGGAACCCCAAGGTCACTTTCTCTAAGCGAACCCCAAGTCATCTTCTATAATGCCAGAAGCCCTAAGTCATCTTCTATAAGCCGGTTGCCTAAAGGTCACTTTCTATACGCCGGTATGCTAAGTCACTCTTCATAAGCCGGATGCCTAAGTCACTCTTCTATAAGCCGGAACCCCAAGTCATTTTATAATCAGGACAAGTCTCTCTTCTTTAATCGGAAACCTAAGTAATCTATATAAGCGGGAAACCAAGTCACTTTTATAAGCCGGAACCCCAGTCACTTCTTCAATATCCGGAACCCAAGTCACTTTCTATAATCCGGATCGCATAAGTCACTTTCTATAATCGGAACCAAAGTCTCTCTTCTATAAGCTCGGAACCCAGTCACTTTTATAAGCCGGATGCCTACGTCATCTTCTAAATCCGAACCAAGTCACTCTTCTATAATCAGGAACGCCAAGTCACTCTTTCTAAGCGGAAGCTAAGTCACTTTCTATAAGCTGGAACCCAGTCATCTCTTCTATAAGCCGGATGCTAATCCACTCTTTATAATCCGGAACCCCAAGTCAATCTTCTATAAGCCGGCCCCAGACAAATCACTCTTTATATCCGAGAACCCAAGTACTTTCTATAAGCCGGGAAACCTCAATGTCATTCATCTCATATAATCCAGAAGCTAGTCACTTTCTATAAGCCTGGATGCCTAAAGTCACTCTTCTATAAGGGGATGCTAAGTCACTCTTCTATTAATCCGGAACCTAAGTCAATCTTCTATAATCATGGTACCAAAGTCATTTTATAATCGGAAGCTAGTCAATCTTCTATAAGAAAAAAATGATAACCGGGAACCAAAAGTCACTCTTCTATAAGCCGGTACCAGTCACTCTTCGATAATCGGAACCCCAAAGTCATCTTCTATATCGGATGATAAGATCATCTTTCTATAATCCGGAACAAAAGTATCTCTTCTTATAAGCTGAACCAAGTCACTCTTTATAGTTCGGTTGCTAAGTACTTTCTATAAATTCCGGAATCCCAAGTACTCTTCTATAATCCCGGAACCCAAGTACTCTTCTTTAAGGGAAGTAAGTCATATTCTATAGCTGGAAACCCCAAGTCATCTTCTATAAAGCGGATGTAAGTCATTTTATAATCCCGGAAATAAGGCACTTTCTATAATCGGACCCAGTCATTCTTATAGCGAAGGCCTAAGTCACTCTTCTATAAGCGGAGCTAAGTCACTCTTCTCTCAAGCTGGAACCCCAAGTCCTCTTCTATAGCGGATGATAAGTCACTCGTCTATAAACCAGAAGCTAATTACTCTTCTAAAATCGGAGCTAAGTCACTCTTCTATAGAGCAGAAACCCCAATTCACTCTCTATAAAAACAAGAAGCCTAAGTACTCTTCTAAAATCGGAAGCTTAAGTCACTTTTCTATAGGCTAGAGGCCTACAGTCACTCTTCTTTAGGACAGAAGCCTAAGACACTCTTCCTAAAATCCGGATGCTAAGTACTCTTCTAAATCGGGAAGCTTAAAGTCACTCTTCTAAGGCAGAAAGCAAGTCACTCTTTAATAAGCCGGAATCCTAAGTCCACTCTTCTATAGGCTAGCGGTCTGTCACTCTTCTACTAAGCCGGAAGCCAAAGTCATCTTCCATAAACCAGAACCCTAAGCATTTCTATAAACGCAGCCTACGTCACTCTTCTATAAACCAGAAGCCTATCTCACTCTTCTATAAGCCAGAAGCCTAAGTCACTCTTCTATAATCCTGACCCCTACGTCACTCTTCTATAAGCCGGAACCCCAAGTCACTCTTCTATAAGCCGGAACCCGAAGTCACTCTTCTATAAACCAGAAGCCTAAGTCACTCTTCTATAAGCCAGAAGCCTAAGTCACTCTTCTATAAACCAGAAGCCTAAGTCACTCTTCTATAAGCCGGATGCCTAAGTCACTCTTCTATAAGCCAGAACCCCAAGTCACTCTTCTATAAGCCGGAAGCCTAAGTCACTCTTCTATAGGCCGGAAGCCTAAGTCACTCTTCTATAAGCCGGAAGCCTAAGTCACTCTTCTATAATCCTGAACCCTAAGTCACTCTTCTATAAGCCGGAACCCTAAGTCACTCCTCTATAAGCCGGAACCCCAAGTCACTCTTCTATAAGCCGGATGCCTAAGTCACTCTTCTATAAGCCGGAACCCCAAGTCACTCTTCTATAAGCCGGAAGCCTAAGTCACTCTTCTATAAGCCGGAACTCAAAGTCACTCTTCTATAATCCGGAACCTTAAGTCACTCTTCTATAAGCCGGAAGCCTAAGTCACTCTTCTATAAGCCGGAACCCCAAGTCTCTCTTCTATAATCCGGAAGCATAAGTCACTCTTCTATAATCCGGAACCCAAAGTCACTCTTCTATAATTCGGAACCCTAAGTCACTCTTCTATAAGCCGGAAGCCTAAGTCACTCTTCTATAAGCCGGAAGCCTAAGTCACTCTGCTATAATCCGGAACCCCAAGTCAATCTTCTATAATCCGGAACCCAAAGTCACTCTTCTATAATCCTGAACCCCAAGTCAATCTTCTATAAGCCGGAACCTTAAGTCACTCTTCTATCAGCCGGATCCCCAAGTCACTCTTCCATAGGCCGGAAGCCTAAGTCACTCTTCCATAAGCCGGAAGCCTAAGTCACTCTTCTATAATCCGGAACCCAAAGTCACTCTTCTATAATCCGGAACCCCAAGTCACTCTTCTATAAGCCGGAACCCCAAGTCACTCTTCTATAGGCCGGAACCCTAAGTCACTCGTCTATAAGCCGGAACCCCAAGTCACTCTTCTATAATCCGGAACCCAAAGTCACTCTTCTATAATCCGGAACCCCAAGTCAATCTTCTATAATCCGGAACCCCAAGTCACTCTTCTATAATCCGGAACCCCAAGTCAATCTTCTATAAGCCGGAACCCCAAGTCACTCTTCTCTAATCCGGAACCCAAAGTCACTCTTCTATAATCCAGAAGCCTAAGTCACTCTTCTATAAGCCGGAAGCCTAAGTCACTCTTCTATAGGCCGGAAGCCTAAGTCACTCTTCTATAAGCCGGAAGCATAAGTCACTCTTCTATAATCCAGAGCCCAAAGTCACTCTTCTGTAATCCGGAACCCCAAGTCACTCTTCTATAAGCCAGAAGCCTAAGTCACTCTTCTATAATTCGGAAGCCTAAGTCACTCTTCCATAAGCCGGATGCCTAAGTCACTCTTCTATAATCCGGAAGCCTAAGTCACTCTTCAATAGACCAGAAGCCTAAGTCTATCTTCTATAATCCGAAACCCCAAGTCACTCTTCTAAAATCCGGGAGCCTAATTCACTCTTCTATAGGCCGGAGGCCTAAGTCACTCGTCTATAAGCCGGAAGCCTAAGTCACTCTTCTATAGATGAGAGGCCTAAGTCACTCTTCTATAATCCGGAACCCTAAGTCACTCTTCTATAAACCAGAAGCCTAAAATCCGGAAGCCTAAGTCACTCTTCTATAAGCCGGAAGCCTAAGTCACTCTTCTAAAAGCCGGAAGCCTAAGTCACTCTTCTATAAGCCGGAACCCCAAGTCACTCTTCTATGATCCGGAAGCCTAAGTCACTCTTCTATAAGCCGGAAGCCTAAGTCACTCTTCTATAAGCCGTAAGCGCAAGTCACTCTTCTATAAGCCGGAAGCCTAAGTCACTCTTCTATAAGCCTGAACCCCAAGTCACTCTTCTATAAGCCAGAAGCCTAAGTCACTCTTCTATGAGCCGGAAGCCTAAGTCACTCTTCTATCAGCCGGAACCCGAAGTCACTCTTCTATAAACCAGAAGCCTAAGTCACTCTTCTATAAGCCAGAAGCCTAAGTCACTCTTCTATAAACCAGAAGCCTAAGTCACTCTTCTATAAGCCGGATGCCTAAGTCACTCTTCTATAAGCCAGAACCCCAAGTCACTCTTCTATAAGCCGGAAGCCTAAGTCACTCTTCTATAGGCCGGAAGCCTAAGTCACTCTTCTATAAGCCGGAAGCCTAAGTCACTCTTCTATAATCCTGAACCCTAAGTCACTCTTCTATAAGCCGGAACCCTAAGTCACTCCTCTATAAGCCGGATCCCCAAGTCACTCTTCTATAAGCCGGATGCCTAAGTCACTCTTCTATAAGCCGGAACCCCAAGTCACTCTTCTATAAGCCGGAAGCCTAAGTCACTCTTCTATAAGCCGGAACCCAAAGTCACTCTTCTATAATCCGGAACCCTAAGTCACTCTTCTATAAGCCGGAAGCCTAAGTCACTCTTCTATAAGCCGGAACCCCAAGTCACTCTTCTATAATCCGGAAGCATAAGTCACTCTTCTATAATCCGGAACCCAAAGTCACTCTTCTATAATTCGGAACCCTAAGTCACTCTTCTATAAGCCGGAAGCCTAAGTCAACTCTTCTATAAGCCGGAAGCCTAAGTCACTCTTCTATAATCCGGAAGCCTAAGTCCACTCTTCATTAAGCCGAAAGTCCTAAGTCACTCTTCTATAAGCCGGAAACCTAAGTCAACTCTTTCTATAAGCCGGATGCCTAAGTCACTCTTCTATAATCCGGATAGCCCTAAGTCACTCTTCTTAAAAATCCGGAAGCCTAATTCACTCTTCTATAAGCCAGTAAGCCTAGTTCATCACGTCTATAAGCCCCGAAGCGCTAAGTAATCTCTTCTATAAAGCCGGAAGCCTAAGTCACTCTTCATATAATCAGGAACCCCAATTCACTCTTCTAAAAGCCAGAACCCCACAAAGTCAATCGTCTATAAGCCCGGAACCCCAAGTCACACTCTTCTATAAGCCGGAAGCCTAAGTCACTCTTTCTATAAGCCGGAAGTCTAAGTTCACTCTTCTATAAGCCGGACGCCTAAGTAACTCTTCTATAAAGCCGGATGCCTAAGTCACTCTTTATTTAATCCGGAAGCCTAAGTCACTCTTCTATAAATCCCGGGAGCCTAATTCACTCTTCTATAGGCCAGAAGCCTATGTCACGTCGTTCTATAAGGCCCCGAAGCCTAGTCACTCTTCTATAAGCCGGAAGGCCTAAGTCACTCTTCTATAATCAGGAACCACCAAGCTAACTCTTTCTATAAGCCAGAACCCCATGTCACTCTTCTATAAGGCCGGAAACCACCATGTCACTATTCTAATAAGCCGGAACCCTAAGTCACATCATCTATAAGCCCGATGCCCTAAGTCACTCTTTCTATAAGCCAGAACCTAAGTCACTCTTCTATAAGCCGGAAACCCCAAGTCACTCTCATCTATATCCGAACCCATAGTCACTATTCTATAAGGCCGGAAGCCTAAGTCACCTCTTCTATAATCCGGAACCCTAAGCACTCTTCTATATAGCCAGAAGCCTAAGTCACCTCTTCTATAAGCCAGAAGGCCTAAGTTCACTATTTATAAGCCGGATGCCTAAAGTCACTCTCCTATAATCCGGAAGCCTACAGTCACTCTTCTATAAAACGGAATGCCTAAGTCACAGCTTCTATAAGCCAGGAAGCCTAAGGGTTTTTTTCACTCTTCTATAATCCGGATGGCTAAGTCAATCTTCTATAAAGCCGGAAGCCTAAGACAATCTTCTATAAGCCAGAAAGCCTAAGTCACTCTTCCATAAGCCAAAGACTAAGTCATCTCTTCTATTAAAATCCGGAAGCCTAAGTCACTCTTCTATAAGCCGGAAGCTAAGTCACTCTTCTATAAGCCGGAAGCCTAAGTCACTCTTCTATAAACATCAGCCGGAACCCTAAGTCACTCTTCTATAATCCAGAACCCAAAGTCACTCTTCTATAATTCCGGACCCTAGTCACTCTTCTATAATCCGGAAGCCAAAGTCACTCTTCTATAATCCGGAAGCCTAATCACTCTTCTCTAAGCCGGAAGCCTAAGTCACTCTTCTATTACCAAGCCTAATCCGTCAATTATTCCGAACCCTAAGTCACTCTTCTATAGACCAGAAGCCTAAGTCACTCTTCTGTAGGCCGGATGCCTAAGTCACTCTTCTATAAGCCGGAACCCCAAGTCACTCTTCTATAGGCCGGAAGCCTAAGTCACCCGTCTATAAGCCGGATGCCAAAGTCACTCTTCTATAATCCGGAACCCTAAGTCAATCTTCTATAAGCCGGAACCCCAAGTCAGTCTTCTATAAGCCGGATCCCAAGTCACTCTTCTATAAGCCCGGAAGCCAAAGTCACTCTTCTATAATCCGGAACCTAAGTCACTCTTCTATAGCCGGAAGCCTAATCACTCTTCTATAAGCCGAAACCAAAGTCACTCTTCTATAAGCCGGATGCCTAAGTCACTCTTCTATATTCCGGAAGTCACTCTTCTATAACCAGAACCCAAGTCACTCTTCTATAAGCCGGAAGCCTAAGTCACTCTTCTATAAGCCAGAAGCCTAAGTCACTCTTCTATAAGCCAGAACCCAAAGTCACTCTTAAGCCAGAACCCAAGTCACTCTTCTATAAGACGGAACCCAAGTCACCCTTCTATAAGCCGGAAGCCTAAGTCACTCTTCTATAAGCCGGAAGCCTAAGTCACTCTTCTATAATCGCCGTAATAATCCGGTACCCTAAGTCACTCTTCTATAAATCCGGAAGCCTAAGTCACTCTTCTATAAGCCGGAACCCTAAGTCACTCTTCTATAAGCCGGATCCCTAAGTCACTCTTCTATAATCGGAACCCTAAGTCAATCTTCTATAAGCCGGAACCCCAAGTCACTCTTCTATAGGCCGGAACCCCAAGTCACTCTTCTATAAGCCGGATGCCTAAGTCACTCTTCTATACGCCGGAAACCCAAGTCACTCTGCTATAAGCCGGAAGCCTACGTCACTCTTCTATAGGCCGGATGCCTAAGTCACTCTTCTATAAGCCGGAATCCCAAGTCACTCTTCTATAAGCCGGAAGCCTAAGTCACTCTTCTATAAGCCGGAAACCCAAGTCACTCTTCTATAAGCCAGGAGCCTAAGTCACACGTCTATAAGCCCGAAGCCTAAGTCACTCTTCTATAAGCCGGAAGCCTAAGTCACTCTTCTATAATCAGGAACCCCAACTCACTCTTCTAAAAGCCAGAACCCCCAAGTCACTCTTCTATAAGCCGGAACCCCAAGTCACTCTTCTATAAGCCGGAACCCAAAGTCAATCTTCTATAATCCGGAACCCCAACTCACTCTTCTATAAGCCGGAACCCAAAGTCACTCTTCTATAATCCGGAAACCAAAATCACTCTTCTATAAGCCGGAACTAAGTCACTCTTCTATAAGCCGGAACCCTAAGTCACTCTTCTATAAGCCAGAAGCCTAAGTCACTCTTCTATAATCCGGAACCCTAGTCACTCTTCTATAAGCCGGAACCCAAGTCACTCTTCTATAAGCCCGAAGCCTAAGTCACTATTCTATAATCCGGAAGCCTAAGTCACTCTTCTATAATCCGGAACCCTAAGTCACTCTTCTATAAGCCAGAACCCAAGTCATTCTTCTATAAGCCGGAAGCCTAAGTCACTCTTCTATAAGCCAGAAGCCTAAGTCACTCTTCTATAAGCCAACCCTAAGTCACTCTTCTATAAGCCGGAACCCTAAGTCACTCTTCTATAAGCCGGATGCCTATGTCACTCTTCTATAATTCCGGAAGCCCAAGTCACTCTTCTATAATCCGGAACCCTAAGTCAATCTTCTATAAGCCGGAACCCCAAGTCACTCTTCTATAAGCCGGAACCCCAAGTCACTCTTCTATAAGCCGATAGCCAAAGTCACTCTTCTATAATCCGGAACCCTAAGTCAATCTTCTATAAGCCGGAACCCCAAGTCACTCTTCTATAAGCCGGAACCCCAAGTCACTCTTCTATAGGCCGGATGCCTAAGTCACTCTTCTATAATCCGGAACCCAAAGTCACTCTTCTATAATCCGGAACCCTAAGTCAATCTTCTATAAGCCGGAACCCAAAGTCACTCTTCTATAAGCCGGAAGCCTAAGTCACTCTTCTATAGGCCGGATGCCTAAGTTACTCTTCTATAAGCCGGAAGCCTAAGTCACTCTTCTATAAGCCAGAAGCCTAAGTCACTCTTCTATAAGCCGGAAGCCTAAGTCACTCTTCTATAAGCCGGAACCCCAAGTCACTCTTCTATAAGCCGGAAGCCTAAGTCACTCTTCTATAAGCCGGAAGCCTAAGTCACTCTTCTATAAGCCGGAACCCCAAGTCACTCTTCTATAAGCCGGAACCCCAAGTCACTCTTCTATAAGCCGGATGCCAAAGTCACTCTTCTATAATCCGGAACCCTAAGTCAATCTTCTATAAGCCGGAACCCCAAGTCACTCTTCTATAAGCCGGAACCCCAAGTCACTCTTCTATAGGCCGGATGCCTAAGTCACTCTTCTATAATCCGGAAGCCTAAGTCACTCTTCTATAAGCCGGAACCCCAAGTCACTCTTCTATAAGCCGGAACCCAAGTCACTCTCTATAAGCCGGATGCCTAAGTCACTCTTCTATAAGCCGGAAGCCTAAGTCACTCTTCTATAAGCCGGAAGCCTAAGTCACACTTCTATAAGCCGGAAGCCCAAGTCACTCTTCTATAAGCCGGAAGCCTAAGTCACTCATCTATAAGCCGGAAGCCCAAGTCACTCTTCTATAAGCCGGAAGCCTAAGTCACTCTTCTATAAGCCGGAACACTAAGTCACTCTTCTATAATCCGGAACCCTAAGTCACTCTTCTATAAGCCGGAACCCTAAGTCACTCTTCTATAACCGGAACCCTAAGTCACTCTTCTATAAGCCGGAACCCTAAGTCACTCTTCTATAAGCCGGAACCCTAAGTCACTCTCTATAAGCCGAACCCAAGTCACTCTTCTATAAGCCGGAACCTAAGTCACTCTTCTATAAGCCGGAACCCCAAGTCACTCTTCTTAGAGCCGGAACCCCAAGTCACTCTTCTATAAGCCGGATGCCAAAGTCACTCTTCTATAAGCCGGAAGCCTAAGTCACTCTTCTATAAGCCGGAACCCCAAGTCACTCTTCTATAAGCCGGAACCCCAAGTCACTCTTCTATAGGCCGGAACCCCAAGTCACTCTTCTATAAGCCGGATGCCTAAGTCACTCTTCTATAAGCCGGAACCCCAAGTCACTCTTCTATAAGCCGGATGCCTAAGTCACTCTTCTATAAGCGGGAAACCCAAGTCACTCTTCTATAATCCGGAAGCCTAAGTCACTCTTCTATAAGCCGGAAGCCTAAGTCACTCTTCTATAAGCCGGAACCCCAAGTCACACTTCTATAAGCCGGAACCCCAAGTCACTCTTCTATAAGCCGGATGCCAAAGTCACTCTTCTATAATCCGGAACCCTAAGTCAATCTTCTATAAGCCGGAACCCCAAGTCACTCTTCTATAAGCCGGAACCCCAAGTCACTCTTCTATAGGCCGGAACCCCAAGTCACTCTTCTATAAGCCGGAAGACTAAGTCACTCTTCTATAATCAGGAACCCCAACTCACTCTTCTATAAGCCAGAACCCCAAGTCACTCTTCTATAAGCCGGAACCCCAAGTCACTCTTCTATAAGCCGGAACCCTAAGTCACTCATCTATAAGCCCGAAGCCTAAGTCACTCTTCTATAAGCCAGAACCCTAAGTCACTCTTCTATAAGCCGGAACCCCAAGTCACTCTTCTATAAGCCGGAACCCAAAGTCACTCTTCTATAAGCCGGAAGCCTAAGTCACTCTTCTATAGGCCGGAACCCCAAGTCACTCTTCTATAAGCCGGAACCCTAAGTCACTCTTCTATAACCGGAAGCCTAAGTCACTCTTCTATAATCCGGAACCCCAAGTCACTCTTCTATAAGCCGGAACCCCAGGTCACTCTTCTATAAGCCGGATGCCAAAGTCACTCTTCTATAATCCGGAACCCTAAGTCAATCTTCTATAAGCCGGAAGCCTAAGTCACTCTTCTATAAGCCGGAAGCCTAAGTCACTCTTCTATAAGCCAGAACCCTAAGTCACTCTTCTATAAGCCGGAACCCCAAGTCACTCTTCTATAAGCCGGAACCCAAAGTCACTCTTCTATAAGCCGGAAGCCTAAGTCACTCTTCTATAATCCGGAACCCCAAGTCACTCTTCTATAAACCAGCAGCCTAAGTCACTCTTCTATAAGCCGGATGCCTAAGTCACTCTTCTATAATCCGGAACCCCAAGTCACTCTTCTAAAATCCGGATGCGTAAGTCAGTCTTCTATAAGCCGGAACCCCAAGTCACTCTTCTATAAGCCGGATGCCAAAGTCACTCTTCTATAATCCGGAACCCTAAGTCACTCTTCTATAAGCCGGAACCCCAAGTCACTCTTCCATAGGCCGGATGCCTAAGTCACTCTTCCTTATTCCGGAAGCCCAAGTCACTCTTCTATAAGCCGGAAGCCTAAGTCACTCTTCTATAAGCCAGAAGCCTAAGTCACTCTTCTATAAGCCAGAAGCTTAAGTCACTCTTCTATAAGCCGGAACCCCAAGTCACTCTTCTATAAGCCGGAAGCCTAAGTCACTCTTCTATAAGCCGGAAGTCTAAGTCACTCTTCTATAAGCCGGAAGCCTAAGTCACTCTTCTATAAGCCGGAACCCCAAGTCACACTTCTATAAGCCGGAACCCTAAGTCACTCTTCTATAAGCCGGAAGCCTAAGTCACTCTTCTATAGGCCGGATGCCTAAGTCACTCTTCTATAAGCCGGAACCCCAAGTCACTCTTCTATAAGCCGGAAGCCTAAGTCACTCTTCTATAAGCCGGAACCCCAAGTCACTCTTCTATAAGCCGGATGCCTAAGTCACTCTTCTATAAGCCAGGAGCCTAAGTCACTCTTCTATAAGCCAGAAGCCTAAGTCACTCTTCTATAAGCCGGAAGCCTAAGTCACTCTTCTATAAGCCGGAACCCCAAGTCACACTTCTATAAGCCGGAACCCTAAGTCACTCTTCTATAAGCCGGAAGCCTAAGTCACTCTTCTATAATCCGGAACCCTAAGTCACTCTTCTATAAGCCGGAACCCCAAGTCACTCTTCTATAAGCCGGAACCCCAAGTCACTCTTCTATAGGCCGGATGTCTAAGTCACTCTTCTATAATCCGGAAGCCTAAGTCACTCTTCTATAAGCCGGAACCCCAAGTCACTCTTCTATAAGCCGGAACCCCAGGTCACTCTTCTATAAGCCGGATGCCAAAGTCACTCTTCTATAATCCGGAACCCTAAGTCAATCTTCTATAAGCCGGAAGCCTAAGTCACTCTTCTATAAGCCGGAAGCCTAAGTCACTCTTCTATAAGCCGGAACCCCAAGTCACCCTTCTATAAGTCGGATGCCCAAGTCATTCTTCTATAAGCCAGAAGCCTAAGTCACTCTTCTATAAGCCAGAAGCCTAAGTCACTCTTCTATAAGCCGGAACCCCAAGTCACTCTTCTATAGGCCGGAAGCCTAAGTCACCCGTCTATAAGCCGGATGCCAAAGTCACTCTTCTATAATCCGGAACCCTAAGTCAATCTTCTATAAGCCGGAACCCCAAGTCACTCTTCTATAAGCCGGAACCCCAAGTCACTATTCTATAGGCCGGATGCCTAAGTCACTCTTCTATAAGCCGGAACACTAAGTCACTCTTCTATAATCCGGAACCCTAAGTCACTCTTCTATAAGCCGGAACCCCAAGTCACTCTTCTATAAGCCGGAAGCCTAAGTCACTCTTCTATAGGCCGGATGCCTAAGTCACTCTTCTATAAGCCGGAACCCCAAGTCACTCTTCTATAAGCCGGAAGCCTAAGTCACTCTTCTATAAGCCGGAACCCCAAGTCACCCTTCTATAAGTCGGATGCCCAAGTCATTCTTCTATAAGCCAGAAGCCTAAGTCACTCTTCTATAAGCCAGAAGCCTAAGTCACTCTTCCATAATCCGGAACCCCAAGTCACTCTTCTAAAATCCGGAAGCCTAAGTCACTCTTCTATCAGCCGGAACCCCAAGTCACTCTTCTATAAGCCGGAACCCCAAGTCACTCTTCCATAAGCCGGATGCCAAAGTCACTCTTCTATAATCCGGAAGCCTAAGTCACTCTTCTAGAAACCAGAACCCTAAGTCACTCTTCTAAAATCCAGAAGCCTAAGTCACTCTTCTATAATCCGGAACCCCAAGTCACTCCTCTATAAGCCGGAACCCCAAGTCACTCTTCTATAAGCTGGATGCCAAAGTCACTCTTCTAAAATACGGAACCCTATGTCAATCTTCTATAAGCCGGAACCCCAAGTCACTCTTCTATAAGCCGGAACCCCAAGTCACTCTTCTATAGGCCGGATGCCAAAGTCACTCTTCTATAAGCCGGAACCCAAAGTCACTCTTCTATAATCCGGAAGCCTAAGTCACTCATCTATAATCCGGAAGCCTAAGTCACTCTTCTATAAACGAGAACCCTAAGTCACTCTTCTATAATCCGGAAGCCTAAGTCACTCTTCTATAAGCCGGAAGCTTAAGTCACTCTTCTATACGCCGGATGCCTAAGTCACTCTTCTATAATCCGGAACCCAAAGTCACTCTTCTATAAGCCGGAACCCTAAGTCACTCTTCTATAAGGCGGAACTCCAAGTCACTCTTCTATAAGCCAGAACCCAAGTCACTCTTCTATAAGCCAGAAGCCTAAGTCACTCTTCCATAAGCCAGAAGACTAAGTCACTCTTCTAAAATCCGGAAGCCTAAGTCACTCTTCTATAAGCCGGAAGCCTAAGTCACTCATCTATAAGCCGGAAGCCTAAGTCACTCTTCTATCAGCCGGTTGCCTAAGTCACTCTTCTATAAACGAGAACCCTAAGTCACTCTTCTATAAGCCGGAAGCCTAAGTCACTCTTCTATACGCCGGATGCCTAAGTCACTCTTCTATAATCCGGAACCCAAAGTCACTCTTCTATAATCCGGAACCCAAAGTCACTCTTCTATAATCCGGAAGCCTAAGTCACTCTTCCATAAGCCGGAAGCCTAAGTCACTCTTCTGTAATCCGGAACCCTAAGTCACTCTTCTATAGACCAGAAGCCTAAGTCACTCTTCTGTAGGCCGGATGCCTAAGTCACTCTTCTATAAGCCGGAACCCCAAGTCACTCTTCTATAAGCCGGAAGCCTAAGTCACTCTTCTATAAGCCGGAACCCCAAGTCACTCTTCTATGAGCCGGAACCCCAAGTCACTCTTCTATAAGCCGGATGCCAAAGTCACTCTTCTATAAGCCGGAAGCCTAAGTCACTCTTCTATAAGCCGGAACCCCAAGTCACTCTTCTATAAGCCAGAAGCCTAAGTCACTCTTCTATAAGCCGGAACCCCAAGTCACTCTTCTATAATCCGGAAGCCTAAGTCACTCTTCTATAATCCGGAAGCCTAAGTCACTCTTCTATAATCCGGAACCCCAAGTCACTCTTCTAAAATCCGGATGCCTAAGTCACTCTTCTGTAAGCCGGAACCCAAAGTCACTCTTCTAAAATCCGGAACCATAAGTCACTCTTCTATAAGCCAGAAGCCTAAGTCACTCTTCTATAATCCGGAACCGCAAGTCACTCTTCTATAAGCCGGATGCCTAAGTCACTCTTCTATAAGCCGGGACCCCAAGTCACTCTTCCATAATCCGGATGCCTATGTCACTCTTCTATAATCCGGAACCCAAAGTCACTCTTCTATAATCCGGAACCCTAAGTCAATCTTCTATAAGCCGGAACCCCAAGTCACTCTTCTATAAGCCGGAAGCCTAAGTCACTCTTCTATAGGCCGGATGCCTAAGTCACTCTTCTATAAGCCGGAAGTCTAAGTCACTCTTCTATAAGCCGGAAGCCTAAGTAACTCTTCTATAAGCCGGATGCCTAAGTCACTCTTCTATAATCCGGAAGCCTAAGTCACTCTTCTAAAATCCGGAAGCCTAATTCACTCTTCTATAGGCCAGAAGCCTAAGTCACTCGTCTATAAGCCCGAAGCCTAAGTCACTCTTCTATAAGCCGGAACCCCAAGTCACTCTTCTATAAGCCGGATGCCTAAGTCACTCTTCTATAAGCCGGAAGCCTAAGTCACTCTTCTATAAGCCGGAACCCCAAGTCACTCTTCTATAAGCCGGAACCCCAAGTCACTCTTCTATAGGCCGGATGCCTAAGTCACTCTTCTATAATCCGGAACCCAAAGTCACTCTTCTATAATCCGGAACCCTAAGTCAATCTTCTATAAGCCGGAACCCCAAGTCACTCTTCTATAAGCCGGAAGCCTAAGTCACTCTTCTATAAGCCGGAAGTCTAAGTCACTCTTCTATAAGCCGGAAGCCTAAGTAACTCTTCTATAAGCCGGATGCCTAAGTCACTCTTCTATAATCCGGAAGCCTAAGTCACTCTTCTAGAAACCAGAACCCTAAGTCACTCTTCTATAAGCCGGAAGCCTAAGTCACTCTTCTATACGCCGGATGCCTAAGTCACTCTTCTATAATCCGGAACCCAAAGTCACTCTTCTATAATCCGGAAGCCTAAGTCACTCTTCTATAAGCCGGAAGCCTAAGTCACTCTTCTATAAGCCGGAACCCAAAGTCACTCTTCTATAATCCGGAACCCAAAGTCACTCTTCTATACGCCGGATGCCTAAGTCACTCTTCTATAATCCGGAACCCAAAGTCACTCTTCTATAAGCCGGAACCCTAAGTCACTCTTCTATAAGGCGGAACTCCAAGTCACTCTTCTATAAGCCGGATGCCTAAGTCACTCTTCCATAATCCGGAACCCCAAGTCACTCTTCTAAAATCCGGATGCGTAAGTCACTCTTCTATAAGCCGGAAGCCTAAGTCACTCTTCTATAAGCCGGAACCCCAAGTCACTCTTCTTAGAGCCGGAACCCCAAGTCACTCTTCTATAAGCCGGATGCCAAAGTCACTCTTCTATAAGCCGGAACCCCAAGTCACTCTTCTATAAGCCAGAAGCCTAAGTCACTCTTCTATAAGCCGGAACCCCAAGTCACTCTTCTATAGGCCGGAACCCCAAGTCACTCTTCTATAAGCCGGAACCCCAAGTCACTCTTCTATAATCCGGATGCCTAAGTCACTCTTCTATAATCCGGAACCCAAAGTCACTCTTCTATAATCCGGAACCCTAAGTCACTCTTCTATAATCCGGAACCCAAAGTCACTCTTCTATAATCCGGAACCCTAAGTCACTCTTCTATAAGCCAGAAGCCTAAGTCACTCTTCTATAATCCGGAACCCCAAGTCACTCTTCTATAATCCGGAACCCTAAGTCACTCTTCTATAAGCCAGAAGCCTAAGTCACTCTTCTATAAGCCGGATGCCTAAGTCACTCTTCTATAATCCGGAACCCTAAGTCAATCTTCTATAAGCCGGAACCCCAAGTCACTCTTCTATAAGCCGGAACCCCAAGTCACTCTTCTATAAGCCGAATGCCAAAGTCACTCTTCTATAAGTCGGAACCCCAAGTCACTCTTCTATAATCCGGATGCCTAAGTCACTCTTCTATAATCCGGAACCCAAAGTCACTCTTCTATAATCCGGAACCCTAAGTCACTCTTCTATAATCCGGAACCCAAAGTCACTCTTCTATAATCCGGAACCCTAAGTCACTCTTCTATAAGCCAGAAGCCTAAGTCACTCTTCTATAAGCCAGAAGCCTAAGTCACTCTTCCATAATCCGGAACCCCAAGTCACTCTTCTATAAGCCGGAACACCAAGTCACTCTTCTATAAGCCGGATGCCAAATACACTCTTCTATAATCCGGAACCCTAAGTCAATCTTCTATAAGCCGGAACCCCAAGTCACTCTTCTATAAGCCGGAACCCCAAGTCACTCTTCTATAGGCCGGATGCCTAAGTCACTCTTCTATCAGCCGGAAACCCAAGTCACTCTTCTATAAGCCGGAAACCCAAGTCACTCTTCTATAAGCCGGAACCCCAAGTCACTCTTCTATAATTCGGATGCCTAAGTCACTCTTCTATAAGCCGGAACCCTAAGTCACTCTTCTATCAGCCGGAACCCCAAGTCACTCTTCTATAAGCCGGAACCCCAAGTCACTCTTCTATAGGCCGGAACCCTAAGTCAATCTTCTATAAGCCGGAACCCCAAGTCACTCTTCTATAATCCGGAAGCCTAAGTCACTCTTCTATAAGCCGGAACCCAAAGTCACTCTTCTAAAATCCGGAACCGTAAGTCACTCTTCTATAAGCCAGAAGCCTAAGTCACTCTTCTATAAGCCGGATGCCTAAGTCACTCTTCTATAAGCCGGAAACCCAAGTCACTCTTCTATAATCCGGAAGCCTAAGTCACTCTTCTAGAAACCAGAACCCTAAGTCACTCTTCTAAAATCCGGAAGCCTAAGTCACTCTTCTATAATCCGGAACCCCAAGTCACTCTTCTATAAACCAGAAGCATAAGTCACTCTTCTATAAGCCAGAAGCCTAAGTCTTTCTTCTATAAGCCGGAAGCCTAAGTCACTCTTCTATAATCCGGAACCCAAAGTCACTCTTCTATAATCCGGAACCCTAAGTCAATCTTCTATAAGCCGGAACCCCAAGTCACTCTTCTATAAGCCGGAAGCCTAAGTCACTCTTCTATAGGCCGGATGCCTAAGTCACTCTTCTATAAGCCGGAAGCCTAAGTCACTCTTCTATAAGCCAGAAGCCTAAGTCACTCTTCTATAAGCCGGATGCCTAAGTCACTCTTCTATAAGCCGGAAACCCAAGTCACTCTTCTATAATCCGGAAGCCTAAGTCACTCTTCTATAAGCCAGAAGCCTAAGTCACTCTTCCATAATCCGGAACCCCAAGTCACTCTTCTATAAGCCGGAACCCCAAGTCACTCTTCTATAAACCGGATGCCAAAGTCACTCTTCTATAATCCGGAACCCTAAGTCAATCTTCTATAAGCCGGAACCCCAAGTCACTCTTCTATAAGCCGGAACCCCAAGTCACTCTTCTATAAGCCGGAACCCCAAGTCACTCTTCTATAAGCCGGAAGCCTAAGTCACTCTTCTATAGGCCGGATGCCTAAGTCACTCTTCTATAAGCCGGAAGCCTAAGTCACTCTTCTATAAGCCGGAAGCCTAAGTCACTCTTCTATAAGCCGGAACCCCAAGTCACTCTTCTATAAGTCGGATACCCAAGTCATTCTTCTATAAGCCAGGAGCCTAAGTCACTCTTCTATAGGCCAGAAGCCTAAGTCACTCTTCCATAATCCGGAAACCCAAGTCACTCTTCTAAAATCCGGAAGCCTAAGTCACTCTTCTATAAGCCGGAACCCGAAGTCACTCTTCTATAAGCCGGATGCCAAAGTCACTCTTCTATAAGCCGGATGCCAAAGTCACTCTTCTATAATCCGGAACCCTAAGTCAATCTTCTATAAGCCGGAACCCCAAGTCACTCTTCTATAAGCCGGAACCCCAAGTCACTCTTCTATAAGCCGGAAGCCTAAGTCACTCTTCTATAATCCGGAACCCCAAGTCACTCTTCTATAAACCAGCAGCCTAAGTCACTCTTCTATAAGCCAGAAGCCTAAGTCACTCTTCTATAAGCCGGAAGCCTAAGTCACTCTTCTATAAGCCGGAAGCCTAAGTCACTCTTCTATAAGCCGGAACCCCAAGTCACTCTTCTATAGGCCGGATGCCTAAGTCACTCTTCTATAAGCCGGAACCCAAAGTCACTCATCTATAATCCGGAAGCCTAAGTCACTCTTCTATAAACCAGAAACCTAAGTCACTCTTCTATAATCCGGAAGCCTAAGTCACTCTTCTATAAGCCGGAAGCCTAAGTCACTCTTCTATGAGCCGGAAACCTAAGTCACTCATCTATAATCCGGAAGCCTAAGTCACTCTTCTATAAACCAGAACCCTAAGTCACTCTTCTAAAATCCGGATGCCTAAGTCACTCTTCTATAAGCCGGAACCCCAAGTCACTCTTCTATAAGTCGGATGCCTAAGTCACTCTTCTATAAGCCGGAACCCTAAGTCACTCTTCTATAATCCGGAACCCCAAGTCACTCTTCTATAAACCAGAAGCCTAAGTCACTCTTCTATAAGCCAGAAGCCTAAGTCACTCTTCTATAAGCCGGAAGCCTAAGTCACTCTTCTATAAGCCAGAAGCGTAAGTCACGCTTCGCCACTCTTCTGTAAGCAGTCCCATAGTGTAACAACCATGCTTAGAAGGATGCAGAAAAGAGCTCGTGACATCATATGTTCATTTGGTTGTAAATGCGACATCATGCCTAATCTAGCCTTGTCTTTTTTATTGAAATGTCAGCATGAGTCTCATCCTTTCCCTCACGAAATTTTTTCATGAGAACTCATGAAATTTAATGCGAATTCATGACATTTTTATGACAGCTCATGTGGTTATGATGAGTTCATGATATTCTCATAAAAAACATCTAACTCATGATGTTCTCATGGTGCATTTTTTGGTAAAATCATGAGCATTCATGAGGTTTTTGTGAAAATATGTTTATAAGTAGTAAGGAATGAATGCTAGCCGCGAAAGGAAAAGCCTTAATAATCTCATTCACTCGATAATAATCTCCAGGTTTAGTCTATAAATGATAAAAAGCAAAAATATAGCATGTATCATACCGATATGCAACAGCATTTTCGAAATGATGCATGTATAATTTGACTTTACAATTACCATTACTATGCAAGATGTTGAAAATGGACATATATACAATCACAGTTCTATACCTTACCATGATAAATTATGGTTTATTATTACAAATACTGAAATAGCATTGTGGAAGGTTTGTGGAAGGTGGGAATGCTCTGGCCCAACGTGCCTAGGCGAAGAAAGTCTCAATAACTAAATGCCAGAAAAATAAATTCAGAAGTATGAAAAAAGCATCTGTCAATATATTGATGAAATTTTCGTGAGAAACTCATGAATTTGATGAGATATATATGAGAAAGATCTCAAAAATCATGAGGAATTTTCGTGAGGTTTGTGTCATTATGTTGCTGAGCGTTTACCAATGACTAAGAATTATAGACTTCCAGAAGCGACTATTTATTTGGATATTCGCACACAAATTGTTCAGTCAACAAAGCATTAGTATTCCGAGATTTTAAATGATATTTTATGGTTTGATAGGATGAGTAGGTTAAGACAGACCTTTTTACATTTTTCTTCGTCAAAATATCACCTATGGTGCTGAAGCTCGATTCCACCTAAAACGACAATATGGTGAACTGAAATACTTTGAAAATCAAATCTATGGTACAAGATTTTTGAGTGACTCCATTACGAAAACCAAGTAGCAGAAATACTAAATGCAGATTTACCGAATAGTCAGTATATTCAGTTAGGTTTATTTTCCATTGCTCTAAAGCCTGATAATTGAACTGAATGTAGAAACATTAGGATGTCATGATCAAGTTAGAGGTCGGAGTTGGCACAGTTTTTTTCTTGCAGAAAACGTTTTAATGCTAATAATATAATTTAATGGGAACTGACATGATTTAAATGGAAAGAAATAAACGAACATGATCAAGCGTATTCTATTTCCCAAAGCACATTCGTCGTCTATCATCAAGGGAAACGACCATGATTGATTGAGTAAACATGGAAAATGCAAAAGGAGCTAAGAAGTACACAGATTTGAAAACAAATACATCCTTTCGCGTTGTGTCATGCATACTTCAGTCATGGATTTCTACGCCAAAATCCATGCGTGTGAGCCAAACAATAAATTAATGTAAAGAAAACTAAAACTACGGTAGTAATAGAAGTCTTTTAAGGTTTCCTTCTACACATAATACCGATCTGCATATTATTATCTGCAAACCCTGGTCAAAAAATATATATACATCATGCATGCATATAATAATTATTTTCATGAAGATTAAAAAGTGAACTTTTCAGTACGAGGTGCAATATCGCTGTCGAGAGAGCGCAGCGATCGAATATTGAAGAGGACTTTTTAATCGAGTGAAGATAATTCACTTCTATGCATGCATCTCCATCTGGAAGACGTTAGATATCCTAGCGTCCTATTCGTCAGCCCATACTGTGACATTAAGAAGACGATGGCGATACTTAGAAATGCATAATACAGATTGTTTCATAAAAAATGAATCACCCTTAAACATCGCCTTAACTTCAACTTTGTCTAACTCCGCCAAACTTGAACGAATTTCTCTGAAATTTGGAAGATATGTCAGTTGTGCTTACTAATATCATTGTTGGAAATTTCAAGCATGAATATTGAGTTGTTTTCCTGTTATAGATAAAAAAGTAGTAGATAATTTGATCTTCATTTAGCAATGTTACACAAAATTGTACCTCACTCTTATAAAATTGCATTTGTTTCCTTTGTTATGTAAGTTGTTCTACAAGCCAAAAGCTATCAAGCAAAACAAAAATAAAGAAAATCGGTCAATCAGAGCCAGTATAGCACCATTATTCATCAACAATAATGTAACTGCTACATGTGATTAACTGGACTTCATGTTCCATAGCTTCCTGACTTCGTTGCGGTGGTGTTGGCAGCACTCCTGATTGCTTTCAGCTAGAAATCTATCTCTTACCGGTTGAAAACAATACAAAGCACAAATGAACAATAACGAGATCGCATTCACAAAAGGCAAAGTGTCAGCCTTGCTAGAACTAGGGTCATGACTAGGAGACTATGAGTCATTGTCACTGGCGAAATCAATGGGATCGGGTTGTCTGGTCTGATGAGGCATCAGTCCGTCTGAAGGATAGTGATGGTCGATTGAGATTATGGATAAAATCTGATCAGGAAATTCCGAGACATTTACATCGTCCCCAGGTACAAGGTGGTGCGACTCTACTGATTTGGGCTGGCATTTGGACCAATGGCCGCTCTGAACTTCACATACAGCAAGGAACTATGAATTCTGAACGCTATGTGAATGTTTTACGAATGAATATTGGCCAAATGACAGATCATCTTGGTGATCCATCGACTTGGTTATTTATGGATGATAATGCTACGTGTCACAGGAGTAGTAGAGTCAACTTATGCAAGTCTCAATTAGGGCTTAGGACATTATCTTGGCCAGCTCGTTCTCCTGATCTGAATCCCATAGAAAATGTATGGAGTATTCTAAAACGAAACGTTCGTCGTTCACTGCTACCTACAGATGGCGTATCACAACTTAGTCAATGTTAAAAAGAGAGTGGAGAAAGTTAGATTCGTCAAAAATCAACGATATCATCAAATCAATGCCTAGACGAATTGGTAATGTCATTGACAATAAGGGTAGGGCCACAAAATATTAGCTTCTTAAGAACCGTTACCGTATCATGGCTTATCAGATTATATAAGGACATTTAAATATATTAGGGACATGAAATAACATGAAAAATGCTTTCTGTATCATACTTATGTTTTATTTAGTCAAATTTTAGGATGATCCACTTTTTATGAAACGGACTTCTATCCATGGACTATAGGAATCACAGAATTAGACAGGTCGTCTCTTCTTCCGTTTGACTAGAAGGGAAGCATTGGAACCATAGAAATAGATAACAATGAAATATCTAGAACGAAAATGAAGATTCATGCAATACACAATAGTGGCACAAAAATCGCACGCCTTTTCAGTTAGTCAACGGCTTGTCAACGGCTAGTTATACACTTGTCAACGGCTGAATCATTGGTTTAGAATCAGTCACATGTGCAATTATAAGCTTTTCATTGGTGGTTCATGCCCCAACTTAGTTCCCCCGGATGTGCCGCGACCTTGAGTCAATTTCCATTCTAGTCGACTTCAGATAAGCAATCTATTTCTATGATTGGAACATGTAACGTTATTGAAATGGCACAATCTGCTGACTAAATACCATAGCAATCGAACAATGAGCAGCCAATTCAACATTAAACACGCCAAATTGTGCGAAGTTTCAGTGACTGCTATCAACCGTATCTCACAGCAAAGAGACACAGTCGATGTCAAGTTCTACAGAGAAGTTTGCGAACGTTTTTTCATGCGCCTGCTAACTTTTTTTTGAAATAATCGGATGGCCCAACATTATCGAGAAAACTTTTGCGCAATGATCTGAATTCTTCGAATCTGAAGGAGTCGTGGACATTTTGAAGGAATTCAGAGCAATCCGCAAGCGACGCACGACTAGTTTTCCTATCTCTGAAAGGTATTAAAAATTTCTTTTTCCCCACTTATTGAGTTCCTGCATGTGCCATCTGTTTGAATCAGTTTGCACTTCTAGCAAAGTGATACTATTAAACAATCTAATTCTGTGATAGGAATAGACACTGGTTACTAAACATTGCAAAAGAAGACTTTTGAATTCAAATTTGATCAGAATTATATCTTAGTGTCCAGTATTTGTCACATTCTATAAATTAACTAAATGCCGACTTAAAAATTAAAAGGATCGCAGAAATGATAATAAAGAAAATGGCATTAGTAAAATATACGAATATTGGCAGCTATCTGACAGAAAACCAAAATACCGGTGATACAGATAATTATCCGTATATATTGTGTTAATATTAAATCGTTTACCAATTTGATGTTTTTGATTATTTATTAGCTTGATATGATTCAATTGAGAACATCGCATTGCTCCTATGTTTAAATGCTAGATTTAGGCACTTTTCAAGGATATTCAACGTAATTGCAATCAAAATAATACATAGAGAAAATATAATCATGACGTAAATATACTTTGCAGCATAAAGTTCACCATGAACTGTAAATTGATGGCCGCAAGGACTGAAAAGCTGACCAGGGACTCTTAAGTGCTGACCAAGGACTGGAAAGTTGAACAGGGACTGTACACTCTGAGGTCTATGGTAATTTCAACTTTTCAACACATGCAAAGAAATAGAATAACAAATCTTTGTTTTCAAATCTATGTAAAGGCATTTTGTATTTTCTACTTTAATTCAATTAATTATTGTCAACATCAGTTTTAATTTTGTTGTATGAAAAACCAATATGGAACATAAATGATGATTGGACTGCTTTTTAGTGGCCAAAAGAAAAACGAGGGCCTAGATAAAAAATCCGTTTCTTTCCTATCCAATGCAAACTTGCATTGCAGCAGGGAATGATTTTTTTGCAACGCTGCGCTGTCACAGTGCACAAGAACTGCAAGAGATAAGAAGACCAGAAATACGGTTTTGGTTGAAACGTACACGATAAGTGGTTAATGCAGAAGTTCAAATCCAGTTGTCCACAAAAAAGCATTATAAAATTAAGCCGAAATCAAAATACAAAATATTCTCCTGTGTAGGGGAGTGACTTCCGATTACTCTCCTTCTGAACCGGAAGGTTTTGCATGTACTCTCTCTCTCTCTCTCTCTCTCTTGTCACATAGTGCAAATTTTCTTATACAAGGGAGATTTCCAAAGATTTTGGTGGCTTCCTGCAATTTCAACCAATGATTTTCTTATTCGATCCGTGGCTAATTACTTTTCGACTAACGACTGGTTTCCTAATTAGAGGCAAGCCTTCACCTCAGTATCGTTTTGAAAACGGAAGCTTTCCCTAGAATTTAAGAATGCCTTCAACCAATTCTTGATTGCGTATCCAGCGACAGTTCACTTACCACTTCCTTTTCTACAGTAAATACAAACAAAGGAAAATATCAAGTATAAATATGTATAATCTATGTATTCTAACTGAGAGAGAGTCAATGGAGAGATCTGCTTACAATACGTAAACTGTAAGAACAATCAGCTCGGTGACGGTGATGATTGAGCAACTGGATATATACAGGGTGAACATAAAAGAATATCCCAACTTCAAATGATTGTTATGGTAAGATAAGGTGATATACGAGTGGCAATATACCATTGGAAAGATGACGCTTTAAAGTTTTCTACATGCATTATATGCATTATACATTCATTAGCTATAAATTTAGCAGATTCTCCAACTTTAGTCGGTCATGAATATCAGGTGCAGGTTTAATCAGTTTGATTTCATATCACAGGGATTCCCATACTGGTAAATGACTTCATCGAAAGATACCTTTTTTCTATCTGAGATTCCCACAGCATAAATGAAATCTTGAATCACCAATTGCTGTTATAAGCGGTTCTAAATAAAACAGCTCGTCACTTTTCGTTGCTCGCTGGAATGGCTCAGGCACAACAGAAAGCTTTCTGTGTTATTGAATTCAACAATTCTGAATCAACAACAGTCGTTCAAAAAGCTTTTCGATACAAATTTGGAGCTAGCCCCCTCGACAGGAAACACATACTGCTTTGTTTCCATAAGTTCGTTGAGACTGGATGCCTGTGCAAAGGTAATAATCCAGGCCGAATTCGAGTGACGGAGGAGAGTGTTGAGAGTATTCGAAGCATTTTTGTACAAAGTTCGCAAAAATCCATTCGAGCGAGTCTTGAACTCCAATTGCCTCAATCTACTATTTGGACTACAGAATTAGATTCATCTGCGCGCGCTTCGGTTTCCTAGAAAGGAAGAATTATGCCTAACCTTAATATCAAACTGGCCACAGAATTAAATTCATCTGCACGCGCTTCGGTTTCCTAGAAAGGAAGAATTGTATGTAGCCTTAATATCGTAATGGCACATCACAGAATTATACAACTTGCTCTTTCTCGAATGGATAATTCGTGTATCGCTTGCTATTGGAAATGGCAAACAACAAGCTGTCAGCAGAGGACACCAGAGCCAGTGGGAGATGCGTGCGTGTTGTGATATCACTTCGCACACACCAAAACACACATCGTGGGGAATAGTGAAGAAACGAATCCTGAAAATAAAGCCGAAATAAAAAAAACGACATACTTACTGGATTCATTAAAGTGTCGCATCACGATGATGAGATATTGAACATCATGCAATCTTTGGTTAGATCGATGCCACGACATGTAAGTGCATTCATCAATTCTCGAGGATTTCATACAAAGTACTGAACTCAATTTCATGAAAGTAAGCTTCTTCTGTAAGATTCTGATCTATTTTACATTCTCGATGTAATTGCATGATTTATTACAAAAGTACACTGTAAATCGCTCAATACCAATCACATACGAAGGATGCATACCAAAATATATTTTTGGTATATTTCTGTATTCTCTTGGCAAATTTATATACAAATTTATACAAAATATACAAATTTATTGTATTTGTATGCCTTTCGTATGTTATTTCAAATGTGGTATGCTTTACATACTAAAGCCATACTAGCACAATGTTAAAAGAAGGCATCAATGATGTCCAAAGTATCTTGATTTAAGGCATTTTGTCTATATAGATCTCACTAATGTTACTACTGTTTTGTAAATAGTAAGATAATGACATTCAAGAGTCATTCTTTCAATACTGAATTCGATTTTAATGTACGTAAGTCAAAAGCATTGTTATATTCTGGTTTGTCGTTATATTCTGGCCACATATTTCATCGAAGGATAGATTTGTTCATGGGCGTAGATTTGTTCATGAAGACAATTTGTTTCATGGGCGGACGATCATTCTGGTGAATGTGGTGTGGTTGTCACTATCCACAGAATTAGACAGGTCTTCTCTTCTTGTTTGACTAGAAAGGAAACATTGGAACATGTAACGTTAATGAAATGGCACAATCTGCTGACATAATACCATAGCAATCGAACGATGAGCAGCTAGTTCAACATTAAACACGCCAAATTGTGCGACGTTTCGGTGACTGTTGTCCACCGGATCACACAGCAAAGAGACACAGTCGATGTGATGAAGGTCTCCAGAGAAGTCTGTGAACGTTTTTCGTGCGGCTGATAACTTTTTTTAAAATGATCGGAGGGCCCAACATTACCGAAAAGCTTTTGCGCAATGATCTGAATTCTTCGAATCTGAAGGAGTCGTGGCGATCGGAGCATTTTGAAGGAATTCAGAGCAATCCGCAAGCGACACACGACTATTTTTCCTATCTCTGTAAGGTATTAAAAACATAGTTCCTGCATGTGCCATCATTTTGAATCAGTCTGCACCTCTAACAAAGTGATACGCCTAAACAATCTAATTCTGTGTCACTAACATTTCATCATGTTCCGATTATATTCACAATAACACCCATAACGTCTTTAGCACAAAATCAGCATCGGACCTATCAAGTTGCATTGATGTTGCAGAACTACAGTCCGTTTCATAAAAAGTGGATCATCTTAAAATTTGACTAAATAAAACATAGGTATGATACAGAAAGCATTTTTCATGTTATTTCATGTCCCTAATATATTTAAAAGTCCTTATATAATCTGATAAGCTATGATACATTAACGGTTCTTAAGAAGCTAATATTTTGTGGCCCTACCCTTATTGTCAATGACATTACCAATTCGTCTAGGCATTGATTCGATGATATCGTTGATTTTTGACTGATCTAACTTTCTCCACTCTCTTTTTAACAGTGACGTAAGTTGTGATACGCCATCTGCAGGTAGCAGTGAACGACGAACGTTACGTTTTAGAATACTCCACACATTTTCTATGGGATTCAGATCAGGAGAACGAGCTGCCCAAGATAATGTCCTAAGCCTAGTGGACTTAGAAATAGACGAGTCTAGTGCAGCCATCTCAGTTAACGAGAGACTTGGATCAACTTTAACAAATCTCAAAATTAGGCGGTCTCTACGTTTGGATGTTTTGCGTGAACGGCCAGAGCCCTCTTTACGACAGAGTCGAAAATCATCATTATGCCATCGATGCACATTTGTGTAAGTGACATTTAGTCGCTTGCTTGTAGCTCGCAAAGAAAACCCTTGTTCTAAGAAGGCTGACACTTTGCCTTTTGTGAATGCGATCTCGCTATTGTTCATTTGTGCTTTGTATTGTTTTCAACCGGTAAGAGATAGATTTCTAGCTGAAAGCAATCAGGAGTGCTGCCAACACCACCGCAACGAAGTCAGGAAGCTATGGAACATGAAGTCCAGTTAATCACATGTAGCAGTTACATTATTGTTGATGAATAATGGTGCTATACTGGCTCTGATTGACCGATTTTCTTTATTTTTGTTTTTCTTGATAGCTTTTGGCTTGTAGAACAACATATTACATAACAAAGGAAACAAATGTAATTTTATAAGAGTGAGGTATGATTTTGTGTAACATTGCTAAATGAAGATCAAATTATCTACTACTTTTTTATCTATAACAGGAAAACAACTCAATATTCATGCTTGAAATTTCCAACAATGATATTAGTAAGCACAACTGACATATCTTCCAAATTTCAGAGAAATTCGCTCAAGTTTGGCGGAGTTAGACAAAGTTGAAGTTAAGGCGATGTTTAAGGGTGATCCATTTTTTATGAAACAATCTGTAGAAGAACATTGAAAAGTTATTAGGTGTCAGTGCAAGTCTGAGAGGTGCTGTTCCAATCTGTCTTGTTATCATCTTTACCATGCTAAGCAGCATTCGCTTGCGAAAACTAAAGCGCGAAGTCAGGCGGCAATCATTACATTACCAGCGGACGTTCAAATCACTTTTACTGCTTGCATCTGTTTTGCAATTCTGGAATCTCCATCTATGGTTTGTTTGATCGTGTGCAGCAAGGTAAGGCTGTGGTGTCCATTTACAGTAGAGATTTCGTCTATACTGAAAATGATGAACTCTATCCTGTGAACGGACAAAGAGATCAGAGAAACTTTAATATCCATTGTTGTAAGGTTGCAATGTGCTCGCACCCATGTTGTTGGAGTAGATATGGAGAATGTTCAAGAAAATCAAAATAGAGAACAGGCTGAACCAAAAAATTAATCATGAAGAATCGTGTCTTTCTGACCAGTCAAAAGATGCCGAATTGGAGTGCACCTCACGCTATCTACATGATTCACTTTTTCGATTATAAATTAATATGTGCAAGCAAGATCTACACGCATATCTAACCTGCATACATTGAAATGGATCTAGTCTTTTTGTTCGACTCGTTCATTTGTTCAACAAGATATCTTTAAAAAAGCGTTCATTTCATCGACAACTCATAAGCATAATTCTATGGTCCATTTTAATAATGCGTTCATTTGTTCAAATTGATCATCGGATATTGAGATCTATCTATGCGCATAGAAAGATCTCCAGTATGCATTATCTATATAGAGGCTCAAATCAATTTGAATGGGATATTTTAGACAACACAATTTGGGATATTTATTAGTTTGCTTCCGTAATTTGATATGATGGCGGGAGTTTCAAGAAACAAAAACATCAATTGATGAACCTCTGCTTATTTGTCTGTAATGAATATGCCTACATTACTGATAGAAAGAGGAACGAGAAAACTCATTGCTAATGTTCTGAAGCCAATTCGAAGAAACGCAAAGCACATGAGCATGACCAAAAGTGTGTCGAACAATCAAACGTGTCCAATAAGTGAACGTGTTGGACAAATGAACGTGTCAAACAAGTGAACGTGTCGAACAAATAAACGTGTCGAAAAATGAGCGTGTCAAACAAATGAACGTGACGAACAAATTAGCGTGTGAAACAAATGAACGTGTCCAACAAATGAACGTATCGAACAAATTAGCGTGTGAAACAAATGAACGTGTCCAACAAATGAACGTATCGAACAAATTAGCGTGTGAAACAAGTGAACGTGTCCAACAAATGAACGTATCGAACAAATTAGCGTGTGAAACAAGTGAACGTGTCGAACAAATTAGTGTGTGAAACAAATGAACGTGACGAACAAATTAGCGTGTGAAACAAATGAACGTGTCCAACAAATGAACGTATCGAACAAATTAGCGTGTGAAACAAATGAACGTGTCCAACAAATGAACGTATCGAACAAATTAGCGTGTGAAACAAGTGAACGTGTCCAACAAATGAACGTATCGAACAAATTAGCGTGTGAAACAAGTGAACGTGTCCAACAAATGAACGTATCGAACAAATTAGCGTGTGAAACAAGTGAACGTGTCCAACAAATGAACGTATCGAACAAATTAGCGTGTGAAACAAGTGAACGTGTCCAACAAATGAACGTGACGAACAAATTAGCGTGTGAAACAAGTGAACGTGTCCAACAAATGAACGTGACGAACAAATTAGTGTGTGAAACAAGTGAACGTGTCCAACAAATGAACGTGACGAACAAATTAGTGTGTGAAACAAGTGAACGTGACGAACAAATTAGTGTGTGAAACAAGTGAACGTGTCCAACAAATGAACGTGACGAACAAATTAGTGTGTGAAACAAGTGAACGTGACGAACAAATTAGTGTGTGAAACAAGTGAACGTGTCCAACAAATGAACGTGTCGAACAAATGAACGTGTCGAACAAATGAACGTGTCAAACAAATGAACGTGTCAAACAAATGAACGTGTCGAACAAATGAACGTGTCGAACAAATTAGTGTGTGAAACAAGTGAAGGTGACGAACAAATTAGTGTGTGAAACAAGTGAACGTGTCCAACAAATGAACGTGTCAAACAAATGAGCGTGTCAAACAAATGAACGTGTCGAACAAATGAACGTGACGAACAAATTAGTGTGTGAAACAAATGAACGTGACGAACAAATGAACGTGTCGAACAAATAAACGTGTCGAAAAATGAACGTGTCGAAAAATGAACGTGTCGAACAAATGAACGTGTCAAACAAATGAACGTGTCGAACAAATGAACGTGTCAAACAAATGAACGTGACGAACAAATTAGTGTGTGAAACAAATGAACGTGACGAACAAATGAACGTGTCGAACAGATAAACGGGTCGAACAAATGAACGTGTCGAACAAATGAACGTGTCAAACAAATGAACGTGTCAAACAAATGAACGTGTCAAACAAATGAACGTGTCGAACAAATGAACGTGTCAAACAAATGAACGTGTCAAACAAATGAACGTGTCAAACAAATGAACGTGTCGAACAAATGAACGTGTCGAACAAATGAACGTGACGAACAAATTAGTGTGTGAAACAAATGAGCGTGTCAAACAAATGAGCGTGTCAAACAAATGAACATGTCGAACAAATGAACGTGTCAAACAAATGAACGTGTCAAACAAATGAACGTGTCGAACAAATTAGCGTGTGAAACAAGTGAACGTGTCCAACAAATGAACGTGACGAACAAATTAGCGTGTGAAACAAGTGAACGTGTCCAACAAATGAACGTGACGAACAAATTAGTGTGTGAAACAAGTGAACGTGTCCAACAAATGAACGTGACGAACAAATTAGTGTGTGAAACAAGTGAACGTGACGAACAAATTAGTGTGTGAAACAAGTGAACGTGTCCAACAAATGAACGTGACGAACAAATTAGTGTGTGAAACAAATGAACGTGACGAACAAATGAACGTGTCGAACAAATAAACGTGTCGAAAAATGAACGTGTCGAACAAATGAACGTGTCAAACAAATGAACGTGTCGAACAAATGAACGTGTCAAACAAATGAACGTGTCGAACAAATGAACGTGACGAACAAATTAGTGTGTGAAACAAATGAACGTGACGAACAAATGAACGTGTCGAACAGATAAACGGGTCGAACAAATGAACGTGTCGAACAAATGAACGTGTCAAACAAATGAACGTGTCAAACAAATGAACGTGTCAAACAAATGAACGTGTCAAACAAATGAACGTGTCAAACAAATGAACGTGTCAAACAAATGAACGTGTCGAACAAATGAACGTGTCAAACAAATGAACGTGTCAAACAAATGAACGTGTCAAACAAATGAACGTGTCGAACAAATGAACGTGTCGAACAAATGAACGTGACGAACAAATGAACGTGTCGAACAAATGAACGTGTCGAACAAATGAACTTGTCCAACAAATGAACGTGACGAACAAATTAGTGTGTGAAACAAATGAGCGTGTCAAACAAATGAACATGTCGAACAAATGAACGTGTCAAACAAATGAACGTGTCGAACAAATGAACGTGTCGAACAAATGAACTTGTCCAACAAATGAACTTGTCCAACAAATGAACGTGACGAACAAATTAGTGTGTGAAACAAATGAGCGTGTCAAACAAATGAACATGTCGAACAAATGAACGTGTCGAACAAATGAACGTGTCGAACAAATGAACGTGTCCAACAAACGAACGTGTCCAACAAACGAACGTGTCAAACAAATGAACGTGTCGAACAAATGAACGTGTCGAGCAAATGAACGTGTAGAAAAAGTAAACGTGTCGAACAAATGAACGTGTCCAACAAATGAACGTGTCGAACAAATGAACGTGTCGAACAAATGAACGTGTGAAACAAATGAACGTGTCGAACAAATGAACGTGTCAAACAAATGAACGTGTCAAACAAATGAACGTGTCAAACAAATGAACGTGTCGAACAAATGAACTTGTCCAACAAATGAACGTGACGAACAAATTAGTGTGTGAAACAAATGAGCGTGTCAAACAAATGAACGTGTCAAACAAATGAACGTGTCGAACAAATGAACTTGTCCAACAAATGAACGTGACGAACAAATTAGTGTGTGAAACAAATGAACGTGTCGAACAAATGAACGTGTCGAACAAATGAACGTGTCAAACAAATGAACGTGTCGAACAAATGAACGTGTCGAACAAATGAACGTGTCGAGCAAATGAACGTGTAGAAAAAGTAAACGTGTCGAACAAATTAGTGTGTGAAACAAGTGAACGTGTCCAACAAATGAACGCGTCGAACAAATGAACGTGTCGAACAAATGAACGTGTCGAACAAATGAACGTGTCGAACAAATGAACGTGTCGAACAAATGAACGTGTCGAACAAATGAACGTGTCGAACAAATGAACGTGTCGAACAAATGAACGTGTCGAGCAAATGAACGTGATTTTGCTGTGCCAGTGGCAGGTTGCCTGTGAGTTTGTGCAGGAAAGTAATAGAAACCAACTACAACTTTTCAGTTTTTTGCGGAGATTGCGTTCCCGTGGTCCAAAAAAATATTTGAGCACTTTTGAAAAAAGTCAAAATTTGTTAATTTATATACTACCGAGATGACTCTCCTAAATAAGTAGTATGAAACAAGTTGTATATCAAAAGGAATGAATATTTGCTAAAGCATCCTAGCTAAGCGGAAATCAAGCTGATCATCAAGGGAACTTCACGATCCGTATTATAATGAAGTCTTCATGAAAAAGTCGCGATATCATTCGTGCTTTCTTGGCTGAAATTTCAAATTTTTAATTCAATTTTCACCGGCATGATTTTATGATTCACTAAATTCCTGTCTTATTTCTTGAATCTGAATAGTGATGTTGAACGATTTATATCTTTCAAAGTTAAATGAAGTTATTGTCTTTGATTATGTGATTTTGCTCTGCCAGTTGCATGTTGCCTGTGATATGATCACGCTCGAGAAAATACTCTTGAGGTTGAGCATGAAAGCAATAGGAACCCATCGAATTGCTAATTTAGCAAACATTTAATCTCCAAGGCTGTCATGAGAATCTGTGAAATACCATCATTCTTTCTGCATTGCAATCATGATCACTCAATTCCGCTGAATTTCTGCAAAACTGCATGAATGTGCATATCTCAGATTTGGTGACAATACCACCTGTATCTTCCATGAGTTCATTTAATAAAATCGAAAGTGTATACACATTGGGGATTTAATAAATTCGGGGTTACCACTCTACCTATAATACCTACTTTATGTGCCACCTGTGCTGAGCAGTCTTCCTGCAGGTCCCTCCGTTTAATCACATCGTTCATGTGGTCCACGAGTTTGTCTGGACTTGAGTCTTCCTGAGCGGGGGTTCGATAGGATCGCGTCGTGAAACAGATGCCTTGAATCTACGACGAATACGCCACAGCAAGTTTTAAACACTGACACATAAGGCAGTCACTTATCTTCTTTTCTCTAAGAGCTTGATTTCTGTGGTCCAAAATTCAAATTGATGCATCAAACTCCAACTTCAGACTATGACTAATCATGTGGAATGTGAAATCAATAGCACGTCAATATGAATCTTGAATTTTCTAGATTTCAATCATTTATTCGTTAACTGCGATAGAGCTTTGGACGAACGACGTGAAAAGCGTATTAAAATTATTACTTTATCAGAGAACACAGACAAGACAGTGACTGAAATCGCAAATATTGTTGGTAAGTGCAAAGCCAGTGTGAATCTTGTTTCGAAACAATATTGCGAAACTGGATGCGCAGATTTAAAATATCAAAACTGCATGTGGTGGTTCAAATAAAAAGCTATCAGACCGAGATCTCCGTCGTATGCGTATCATTAGTGGAAACAATCCAAAAGATAATCAAAAGATATTCAAGAAGAAATGGGTGCCCCAGCTGATTCCGTCAGCCTAATGACAATACAAAGAGGATTGAATGACATCGGTTATCACGCTGAGCGTCCAAAAGGAAGGCCCTTTTTGACTAAGGCTCAGACAGAAAAACGTCAATATTAAACGATAATTGTCCACAATTTGTCAGAGTTGTCGATGGTTTTTCTCTTACTTCTCAGCATTATTGTTTAACGACAAAACAGCCGACCAGAGTAATCATTTGGTCTTGCTTCTCATTTTGCGGCCTAGGGCGAAGCCATATTGTGGAGGGTCAAATGAATACCGAATGGCATATATCAGAAATAATCAGAAATCGTGTTATTCAGCAGCTTCAGCAGTGGTATCCTGATTCAGATAGAGTATTTCAACAAGATAATGCCCCACGTCTTAAGAGTAAACGGGCGATGGAAGATTTTCGTTCCAAAAATATCGCCGTCATGGATTGTCCCCCATCGTCCGAGGATATCAACCTCATACAGAATCTGTGGGGAATAGTGAAGAAACGAATCCTGAAAATAAAGCCGAAATAAAAAAACGACATACTTACTGGATTCATTAAAGTGTCGCATCACGATGATGAGATATTGAACATCATGCAATCTTTGGTTAGATCGATGCCACGACATGTAAGTGCATTCATCAATTCTCGAGGATTTCATACAAAGTACTGAACTCAAGCATGAAAGTAAGCTTCTTCTGTATGATTCTGATCTATTTTACATTCTCGATGTAATTGCATGATTTATTACAAAAGTACACTGTAAATCGCTCAATACCAATCACATACGAAGGATGCATACAAAAAAATTTTTTTGGTATATTTGTGTATTCTCTTGGTATATATTTGTATGCCTTTCGTATGTTATTTCAAATGTGGTATGCTTTACATACTAAAGCCATACTAGCACAATGTTAAAAGAAGGCATCAATGATTCCAAAGTATCTTGATTTAAGGCATTTTGTCTATATAGATCTCACTAATGTTACTACTGTTCTGCAAGTAGTGAGATAATGACGTTCAAGAGTCATTCTTTCAATACTGAATTCGATTTTAATACACGTAAGTCTAAGGCATTTCATGAATAATCAATAAGTATTCAACCATCAACAATTATGCATTATATAATTTTGAAATTAAGCATATTATCAATCCGAAATAAAAACACATTATAATTCATGAACGCAAAAATAGTCATGTTTGAGGTATATAAGTCAACATGATTTCACTTAAGATATCGTTTGAATGAAATGATGTTTATCAACTTGGGTCATAAAGTAGAGTTAAATAAATGTCGTGTTAATGTTGCCAGAGAAGTAGCATCGACCGCATATTCGTGGAGCATAAAATTCACAATAAATCTAGTGTACTCAAATATCAATCTATCAAAGAAAAAATATTCACCACTTGTATTACCGATAAAAGTTACTTGACAGTAGTATGTAATACATACATTCTTTTGCTATGTGACTTAAAGCTGCACATACCAAATGGATACCAGAGACATACGAATGAGGATGAATTTCCATCGGGTCTCGTATATAAAACATACCAACAGTTCGTATTTCAGTGTAAAACAGCCAATCACAGATAGAATAGTTCGTATCACTACATACCAATCACATACTAAAGTAAGTGAGATGTGGTATGAAAAACATACCAGATATCTGTAGACATACCAGAATCTCGTATCAGATGTTATTTTCAAATTGTATGTAATTTTCGTATCCAACGATTTACAGTGTAATACAGTTATCTGACACAATTTTAGAATTTTATGTTAAGAAATCATTGAAATGTTACATGATTAAAACTTGCTGTCGCGTACTGTAGCTCGGTTGCCGAGCCTTAACGATTGTTTTTCACGTCGAATATCTACAGACAGATTGTCTGTTGGCGCAGATCTGATAGCTCCGGAAATCAGGCGCATGGAGCGGTTGCAGGCGACATCGATTGCTCGAGCATGGTTGCTGTGCATCCAAGCATGGGTGCAAAAAGCCAAGGAAACCGATGCCAACACTCAAACAAGCACAAGTGAGAGTGCCGTACCAAAGCAACTCGAAATTCGCTACCTTCAACAAGATTTATTCGATGAAAAATATGTTTTGGAATAATTTTCGCGCTCTCATTTTATGACCGGTGATACTGGCAACACCGGTTTCATCATTGTTCAAATATCGAATATACAGTATTGCGACCCCTAATGGAGAAATCCCCAAACTTCGACAAAGCTACAAAATTTCAAAGCTTCCCCCAAGTCTCCTCGATGCACTTCAGATGAAAGTGAAATGGCTAAAGATAGTTATTTCTTGACTTTGGTTTCTCATAGACTAGCGAACATTGCTATTAGTTTGAAATTTTTGTGATTCAAGATGTTTCATTTCTCAGAGATCGATGCAAGAGTAAAAATTCAAGAAATTTGCGAATTTAGTGATAAACACAGTTCCTGTCGATTATCAACTACAAATTAAAAGCGTGCGTCTGGTTTGTCCATAATCAGTGCTTATGAACAATATTGGAAGAATATATGTCATTATTAGGAATGTTAGTTGCTGTCTTCCTCGAGTGTAAATTTCATGTCTCTGATAGTTGATGATGGCACTGAATCTGGTACAATCAGGCACACCATGCGTGTTCAAAATATCGCACTGCATTATTTTTTGTATTCAGTATATTGTATATTCAGTATTTTAACAATATTCGTTTCTGGCTTCCAAATGATTCCCAATAATATTGCAACACCGATAAATCTAATCATTTCATTCACCGATACATGCAGGACGTGAGTGTAAGAGGAGAGATGCAGAATCAATGTTGCAATCAGATTCGATAACCTGCAGCTTTACTCGCTCGATGTTGAAATTCATGTGAACATGTCGCACAGTAACGGTGTAAGAAGTCACAGCCCTTCGACGAATACGCCACATCAAGTTTTAAACACTGACACATAAGGCAGTCACTTATCTTCTTTTCTCTCAGAGCTTGATTTCTGTGGTCCAAAATTCAAATTGATGCATCAAACTCCAACTTCAGACTATGACTAAAGTAGTAAGTAAAACTCCACTTCTGGACCGCGCAAGATGGCGGCCATCGCTGCGTCCCCCCCCCTCTGACACGGCAGAGTGTCGTGGTCGGCCGCCGTGGTGCTTCGTGTCTGAGTCCCCCCCCTCTGGAACGACAGAGGTTGTGGTCTGTCGTGGTGTGCCGGCCGGGTGGGTCCACGTTCACAACATGTTCGCTGACGTCCCCCCCCCTCTGCAACGACAGAGTGTGAGACTCGGGTGCGTTGGTCCGACCGCCTGGTTGACGTGGGCGACCGTCTAGGTTGACGTGGGCGACCGCCAGGATTAGTCTTGAGGCTATAGTGTGTGATGTTTTTGGTGTGTAGCGCCCAAACGAAGCATCGGATGAGAAAACGGAGGCCAGATTCGGAATCTACGTGAAATTTTGGGTTAGGAAGGATGTTTCCAGCGAAATCGGAGAGAAAAAATTTTCGGCTGACGTCCCCCCCCCCTGGACAGCTTGCTTCCAGTGGACGGATTTTGTCGTGCGATAGCTCGTTTGAAAGCTAAGAGTGAGACAAATTCAGTGAAAGAATCGGCTTGTTCGTATCTGCCTTCGTTTACATGTGAGACGCCATTTAAGATTTTGGGACATTGGTGAAAAACGACAGAGTTAGAATTTGGGACGTTTTGGGCTGTAGCTTCAAAACGAACTATCGGATTGGTAAACGGATGCCAGATTTGGAATCAACTTGATGTTATTGTCCAATGAGGATCATCATCCAATGAGAATCAAGCATTTCTTTATAAATAGCGAGCCTTCCACAGTGAGAATCATTCCATCGTTGAATCACACGAGTGACGGACGCACATTTTCTCTCTCTAGTTCCCTGTTCTATTATCCAACTAAAATGGTAAGTCGCTACTTCCCTCCCTCTCCTCCCTTGAACGTAAACTTAATACAATCTTTTTTCATTTTCAGGCATCTACTCCATCTGCTGCACTAGTAGGACAAAATGGCGGTCAAACGTTACAAGGTTCGCTACGGTCAGATCATCTACAACTGAGGCCAGTGGAAGAAACATCCAAGGTACATAATCCTACACCGCTACAGCGTAAATTTAAACAAGCCTTGCGTTATGATGATCATAGCGTAGTACTCCAAACGGGAATGCTCCCTTCCACGGATGTCAAGATAATGCACAATCAGTATGGGGACTACATACTGATCCCCGTGAGTCCGTACATTCGCCACCAACTTGATATTATTGAGGAGTATGTGACATTAAATATGGACATTCCTACTCCTCTTGCTCAAGAGTGGAAGGCGAGAGATGACAAGGATACTCCCTATAGAAAGATTTGGGATGGTAATCACATTTGCCTACCGGTATCACATTGGTGTACTTACTATAAGAAGGAGGGAGATCATTCAATACCCATCAGATGTGATGAGCTCGGAGAAGGTACTTGGGATATCCTTTTCAAAGTGAATGGGCTATATTATGGTCGACACAAGGATAATAAAATAGCCTCTCTCTCCATGCATATGGAATCCATCCTATATATTCCGAAACCACCCAACGTGGACGACATAATTGATCAAATCCTTAACAGCAGTGGTACGAAGCGCAAGTCGGAGAAGAATGCTACATCAAAACGCAAATCAAAGAAGGAGAATTGCTAGTCCTTTCCTAACTCTACCCTATGACAATTCGCTTATGTGCTTTGAGTGTCGTAGACGTGGTCTTATTAGATACATTTTACTTCTTCGTTGCCATCATATCATTTGTGTATTTTGTCGTGAAAAGCATCGATGTAATTCTTCATTTTGTAATATGTTATAGAACGTTTCCTTAGATGTGTAAATTTCCGTTTTAGGCTTCTATCATCATTTTTATGGATTGTGAGGGTGAACCTGTACAGGAGCTCAGTGCTATTGCTATGAACAATTGGACATATCAGATTGTTAGTGTCTATCATCAACATGCCAACTGCGATCCCAATGTTGATCAATGGGCGAGAAAACACATTCATGGACTTAATCTGAAATATTTGCAAGACTATGGCTTTTCTTGTGAGAGTGCTCTTCTTA
Source organism: Prostheceraeus crozeri (assembly GCA_907163375.1). NCBI lineage: Eukaryota > Metazoa > Platyhelminthes > Polycladida > Euryleptidae > Prostheceraeus > Prostheceraeus crozeri. Next base: position 53,940 of record CAJQUW010005736.1, read on the forward strand.
TTGACTTTAAACGATGGTTAGCTGCTTTCAATGTTATACGCATCTTTTGTAATAATCCTGGTAAGGAGAGGAAAGTATTTCCCAATCTAATCATTGATGATATTTTGCTCCCACCTTGGGATAGTAGAGTGAATCAACATTATCATGAAGTCACAAAACGTTTTAAGGATTTGTGTGTTCCTATTTTGTCTGTTCGTTGTAGTAGCTACGTTCATAACCAATGCTTCTTTCCTCCTTACCTCAACACTGCCAAAGTCCTGTATGGTTATCATTGCTCGCTGTATGATAGTTACCAGCTGTATCTATTTTATCTCTTTCAAACCATTGATTTATAATGCATGCTTGTTACCATTATTCAATAAATGTTACTATGAGAAGAGTTGTTGTTTTCATGCAATGGATGGGTTAGATAAAGGGCGATCATGTCTTTCTCAAACGACTGCGGAACATTACGTTTTCATAGGCAAAGTTTAAAAGGAGCTGTTCAAGATTATGTGATAAAATTTCATAAAGATGAGACCGACATCGAAGCAGTGGTCGATGATGCTAGCACTCTATTTCTAGAGTTAATGAATACATTCTCTGATAGCATTATCATGGCGCGATTAGTTGCGAAAATTAAGTTTAGTCATTTTGGAAAGGAAGAGGTGGAAAGTCGCTCTTTCCATTTTGCTTCTTATTCAATGGAAGTGGTAGATCACCCCCAAGAATTTTTTAAAAGACATATGATAAAAATTGCTGAACGTCTTAACGCATTTAACCATCATGGTAGCAGTCTAGTGATTGAAGCGATTTCAGATATTCACATTCAACTTTCCATAAAGAAAAATTGAAAATGCAGTGGTACTTGATTGTAGCACAACTGGTTTTCGAGCTATGTCTGCTCACTCTCGAAGTATATTCCTTCTGTACATGCGTCTATTATTTAGAAAAGGCTAGCAAATTCATATCTTCAAAAAGACTTGCTATAGACATCAGTAACGGTGAAACTATGTGTTGCGATGTATGTAAGCGAAAGGATGGAAATGAAAAGCGCATCTTCAAGAGATGTAAGCATGCTTTTTGTCAACGCTGTTTCATACGTAATTGCATTCAACTTTGCCAATGTAACCACTGTGACATTGCTCATTTCGAGTGTCACTTATGTCGCAATAGTTAGTACCTATGCAAATGTGGTAAAGATAGGTTTTAGCAAAGACTAACACGGAAAATGGCGAAACGTAAAATGACGAAACGTAAAAGTCAAAAGTTTTCTTTAGCCATTCAAGCTCTCCGACGAATGAAAGCAAATCAGCGATACAATGCTATACGACATGCTAACGATAAATTCATTTGTGAAATTATTTCTCATGTGAGGAAGTTGAGGACGAAGAAATTAGCGCCAAAACAACGAAAGTTACTTAAGCGATATGCTACGAAATTGCGTTTCATCTCCAATCCTAAAGTCGCCCTTCAAAGAAAGAGGAAAACTCTAACACAAAAGGGCGGTTTCCTTTCAGCAATACTTCCAATGATAGCTCCTGCCGTGGGCAACCTATTGGGAAATATCTTTGGCTCTAAGCGTTAATTATGCAAATGTTGAGTCTCAAAGTAATAAAATGGATTTCAGACTTCAATGTGATAAAGTTCTGACTGTATCAGGTCCATCTCATGCAGGTAAAACTGTTTTCACGCTGAATTTATTGGATAAAAGAAGGGAGTTGTTTAAGGAACCTATCAATCGAGTGATTTGGTGTTATGGTATTTATCAACCGTCGCTGTTTCAGGAATTGCAAAGTCGCAACTTTATTCGACATGAAGGAATTATTCCAGTGGATAAACTTCAGTCTAATGATGTTGTTGTATTGGATGATTTATTAAAAGAAAGTAAGAATTCAAAAGATGTTACAGATATGTTCACTCGCGCAGCACACCATAAAAGGTGTTTTATCATCTATATTACACAAAATTTGTTTCCTGATGGAAAAGAAGCTCGTACACGAAACCTGAATACACACTATTATGCTATTTTCAAGAATCCGCGAGATAAAAGTCAATTTGAAATTTTAGCGCGACAAGTTGCACCCAGAGGATCAAAAGCCTTAATTGAAATTTTTCAAGCAGCTACTGAAAAACCATACGGTTACTTATTCATTGACTTTACGCAAGAGTGTCCGGAAGAATTTAGATTTCGAAGTGATATTTTGAAAACTCCCATGATTATCTACAAACTATGAGTTCTTATTCTCGCATGATTGTTATTCCTCAGGATGAATATGTACAATTGACTGCCATGCAGCAAGTAAAGCAACCTCTTGCAAATCAAATGTATAGGAAAGAAATAGATTATCAGCAAAATGTTCACATCAAAGATCCACATCGTGCTGTATTATTACAATCGGAAACTGTTGAGCAATTGAAAAACTTGAAGAATAAGATGCGTGACTCTGTATCGACTGCTACACCTTTAGCATCTCGCGCACATGCCATATCTCTTTTCAATAGTATTGAGCCCCATCTCAATGTAAATGATAGAGGAGAAATCATTACAGATGAAAATAAAGTGATTGATGCTTCACGTTATGAAGACTTGATTCAGTATGCGACACGTAGAAAGCGCCGTCAGGGCTATGTTCCACCTGGTTGGTCATACTTTCTTAAACTATTGAAAAAGCATAATGTGCCAAAATTTGCTTTGAATAATGAGACATTGAAAGAACTTGATTCAACAGTGGCTACTACTCCAATGCTTCAGACGATGAAAATGCCAACAAATTGGTTTAAGACGTCACCTGCTACATCCCCTCCCACACTCACTAAGCAAACAAGAGGAAGAACTCGACGTAGATCTACATCGCCACTAAAACTGGTAAAAGGAAAACGTAAAACAGTTCCTCCTAGGAAATACATGTTCTCAGATTATTAATATGAAGCAGATGTGTTGCTTGCCATGTAATGAGCCGCCAGAGGTGAATGTCGTTGTCACTTGCACTTGCTGCGCCAGCTCTCATAATGAAACCCCTAAGCAATGTGAACACGATCGCAAAACCGCTAAAGCTAAATGCTGCAGTTGTTGTAAATTTAGAAAGGCAAGAAAACAAAAAGATGAGGAGGAAAAAGAGTCAGTCGTCATCGACTGAACGTTTGAAGTCAATCTATTATGATGTAAAACATCCGGCAGGATTTGCATCTATCAAGAAATTATCAAAAGCGAGTGGTCTTCCACAATCACAAGTGAAACGATGGTTAAAGGGTCAGGCTACCTATACACTCCACAAACAAGCGAAAAAGAAGTACCGCACCCGCCATTATATTGTTCATGACATCGATGAACAGTGGCAAGCAGATTTGTGCGATGTTGCCTCCATTTCAAAACATAACTCGGGCAATAATTTTATTTTAACCGTCATTGATATTTTCTCGCGTTATGCGTGGGCTCAACCTTTAAAAACTAAAGAAGGGAAAGGAGTAGCAAAAGCATTCCAAACAATTTTTCGAGAAGGTCGCATTCCAAAAAGAATTCAGAGTGATCAAGGAAAAGAGTTTGAAAATCAGCATGTGACAAGATTATTTGAGAGGCATGACATTGAGTTGTTTAGTGTAAAGAGCGCTTATAAAGCTGCACTCGTTGAACGTTTTAATCGCACATTAAAAAATCGCTTGTGGCGACATTTTACTGCCAACTTGACACAAAATTGGACAAAGGTTCTACAAGATACACTCCATGCCTACAATCACTCTATCCATCGTTCTATTGGACTCAGACCAGTAGATGTAAATGCTGACAATGTAGATAAAGTGCGCGAATCATTCCAACGTAAACGCACTCATGTGAAAAGTGATGTGAAAATTGGCGATAAAGTTCGTATCTCAAAAGTGAAAAGTGTTTTTGCTAAAGGGTACCTCCCGAATTAGACAGAGGAGGTATTTACAGTATCAAGGATTAATCAAAAAGACTCTCCGACCACCTACAAGTTGAAAGATTACGATAATGAAGAAATTGAGGGTAGCTTTTACCGCGATGAGATTGAGGTAGTCACTGAAAGTGAAACATATTTGGTAGAGAAAATCATTCGATGTAAAAAACGGCAAGGTGAAGAATGGTGTCTTGTTAAATGGACTGGTTATCCTTCAAGTATGAACTCTTGGATGCGTCGTGCCGACATCTTTCATCTAAGTGATCGACAGTGATTCATGCAAAGTTGTAACTAACAATGTTTAGGGTTTGAGCTATGAATCCAACTGCCTCATTTTATTCACGACCCTCCTACGTAAGTGGTGGAGGACAAATTTACATCGGTGCTCGCCGCCAACGTGGAGAGGGTAGCATACTTGGCGCACTGAAATCTGTTGTAGCACCTCTCATATCCAATGTCGGTAGATCTTTAAAACGAAATGTTTTAAGTAATGCCGTTGGCTTTGCTGGTGATGTTGCTAGTGATCTTTCCAGAGGTAGAAGTTTTAAGAGCAGTTTGTTGAATCGTGGGAAGGAACGCGGTTTAAAAACATTGAAGCAGACCATTGCTGGTGTTACTCAAGGAAAGAAATCACCTAAACGAATGAGAAAAGGAAGGAGGAAACATCGCGGAGCTGGTAAGGTGCGATCTTCAGTCAAAAGGCATTCACGCAAACGTCGCAGAGGCTCTAATCATTCATCAGGCGCTAAACGACGACGCTGCTATAACTTCTAATCATGGAGTGTAAAACTTCCGGTTTTTGTTTGTTCGATCAACAAGCCATACAGACAGATATTCTTAGTTCAAGTATTGTAGATTATCATCCTCGAACAGCTGAGAATGCTGGCCCCATTGAATTTGTTATTCCTGGTGGTAGTGATGACTACATAGATTTGAGTTATGCGATGCTTGATTTGAGGTTTAGAATTCAGCAAGCAGATGGAACTGCTATTGACGATGCACATAAAGTTGGACTGAACAATTTACCATTGACTACATTACTTCGCGATGTTTCTCTAACGATTGGAGAGCAGCAGGTGGAAGGTGGTCAAAGCGATTATCCCTATAAATCATATTTCAATCATGTATCACAGTTTCATCCAGCAGCACAAAAAAGTCATATGGAAGCCATGGGATGGTACAGAGATGAAGCAGGAAAATTTGATGTTGAAACAAATAGTGGCTTTGTAAAGCGATCTGCTATGATTAAAGATAGTAGAGTATGTCAGCTATATGGTCCTCTGAATTTAGACTTCTTTAGACAGTCAAAGTTTTTACTCTGTAATACCAGCATGCGACTCAAGCTGACATTGAATAAGCCTGAATTTGCGCTGAATGCATTTGCTAAAGTTGACAATTTTAGAATTCATGTGGAAGATATTGCACTTTACATTCGTCGAGTAGTACCGAATCCAAGTGTCATTAGAGGGCATGCTGAAGGTCTTAACCGTCAAAATGCCATTTACCCCGTTCAGCATACAAAGCTTCTCACCTTTACAATTCCGAAAGATCAAAAGAGTTTCATGAAAGATGGCCTCTTTCCATCGGAAGCACCGAAGCTCCTCATGGTGGCAATGGTTGAAAATGATGCATTTAATGGTAATATAAAGAAGAATCCTTTCAATTTTAAACACAATCAGTTAAGTGAAATTGCTTTACGTGTTAATGGTGTGAGTCATCCTGGTCCACCCTACAAACCAGATTTTGCTTCGGATCAATTTATGCGCAGTTATGTTGATTTTATGGATGTCTTTGGCTTTTACAATACGGATGATACCAACGGACTGACTATGAAAGAGTTTAAGAGTGGATATACTATTTATGCATTTGATTTGACTGCTGACAGCGATATTAGTGCACCCTATCGTCAAGCGAACGTGCCTCATAATATTCGTTTGGATTTGACGTTCAAAAGAACACTACCTGAGACGATCAATGTATTAATTTATGCAGTCTTCGATTCAAATATTGAAATTACAAAGTATCGTGACGTGATTCTTCAGTATAATCGTTAATGAGTTGGTTGACTGCTGACGATATTAAGACTAAAGTGCAGCGTAATGCAGACGAAGCGACGTTGAAAGCTTTCGATAATGTCTATTCACTCGATACCTTACCACCTGCAGTAAATCACTATCCCATCTTTATTGTGCTAAACACTCATTCACAGAATTTAGGCGGTGAGCATTGGAAAGCGATCTTTATTGGAGAAGACCGACGTGGTGAACTATTTGACTCTCTTGCTCAACCTCCAAATATACCAACACAGCAGTGGTTGAGAAAACATACGCGTCAATATCAGCGAAATGAACGCATACTACAACATCCACTTTCATCAACGTGTGGTGCTTTTGTACTGTACTTCATCTTAAAACGTTTACATGTATCTCGATTTGCATCTGTTATTCAAAACTTTTCATGTAATCCATCCTCTAATGAAAAAATGATTTGTAAGTTCTATCATGATTTGAAATAAAAACATCATGTTGGAAAAATTGTTTTTTATTTTACAATCCGCTGGGTACGTACATACTCAATGAGATAGTCTAGGATCATATTTGCTTGTTCATGAGATTTTAGTCCAGTAATGATCACTTTACTATTATGAAAGATTGCCACATGCACAGGCAACCAACAACTAATGAGAGCTGCAGGAAAAAGTTCGGGTTCATAACACAAACTGTAACTGCTGGTACGAATCTTCAAAAATGATAGACTGTCACTCAATTGAGTAGAGATCACCATATTGTCCACAGTCAGATTCGACATCACACACCTCTCCCTCTTCCATATCCGACGTAGTAGTCTCTGTAGCTCTAAGCGCATTGACTGCGCCGATGAATGAGAAAGGGCGCCGAGAATCTGTACAGTCCCATTTGGGAAGAGTTGAAGATTCCGTGAATTGTTCATCTTCACCACTAACATTTGAGGACGGCCCGGGTAATACTTGCTGTTTGGAAGCTGTTGGCGTAATGTTGTGAGATCGATTTTGGTGTAGAGTCTGAAGCGACGGAGAATGTTGACGATGGTGTAGCGATGGCGCTTCATGATGAAAGAATGAGTAAATTGAGCGATGTACCTTCCTTTTATACTTTTCCCAACTACCTTGATGAAATGTGAAGTTAGTATGAAGTTGGGAATGATAGAGTTGAATTCGCCGATTGTTGACGCGCAGCCAGATGCGATTTCCAATACGTGAATGTCTTTTCATATAGAAGTATTTCAAGTCCTTCATGATATGATGTAGAGATTGAAAATGACGATAAGATAAAACAAACTCTCTTCTCACATTTCCAGTTGAATCTTTGAAATAGACGTTTCGATCATGATCCGTTTCAATACGTTGTAGGGAATCTAATTTCCAACTCATGGTGCGTGGTAATCATATCTGATTAAGATTTGCATAGTAGGGCGATGAACTCACGACGAATAAATGTCATGATGGAGCGATGTATGTATCTTCTATACTTCTCCCAATTGTATTTGCGAAATGAGAAACAGTTTGCGGAATGAGAATGGTAGATTTGAATTTCATTTCTGTAATGTTGAAGCCAAACTTGATCACCCAAGGAGATGAATCTTAATGTTTCAAAATATTCCAAATCCCTCATGATATCATTGAGGTTGACAAATTGTCGCCATGTTAATGTAATTCCTCTTGATGTATGACCATGAGAATTTTTGAAATGTACGTTTCCATCACGATCAACTCTGATATATTGTAGAGAGTCCAAAATCCAAGTCTTCATGATGTTATGCAAAGTTGCAGATTAGCAATATAAAAATGTCGTTTTATCATATTTTGCTTAGCAATGCGGCTACAAAGAGATTTACTAGCAATCGAGCCGCACTCTTTTCTACTCCCATTGATCATGCACAACAGCTAAATGGGAATTGGGAAGTGGGTGTCACTCAACTTGTTTATAGCAACTGTGTCTATACTTTTGATCATGAGGTGATGACTATTAATATGAGGCGTACAGCTGCTTATCAATGTGAAAAGGGGTGCCGAGTATACATTCCACAGTGGCCAAAGAAAGATCTCTTATCATGTAAAAAGTTTATATATGATTTCTTGAATAAAGCGTGTAAACATATTGTCCAATTTACTCCGCACAATGATGATTATAATTATGTACATCATGTAGTTGAGAAAGATTGGATTGTTGGTTTAAGTCCAAGTTTAAGAAATGATTTAGGCTACCTCGCTAGCGCCTTAACAAGCTATGATAATTTTAACGTTAATTACCACATAAGTGGTCATAAACAGTTAATATATCGAGAGGAAGCTTATTATGTAGATCTTATTCCAAGAAATGAGAAGACGTTGGTGAAGAAGATTGTGATTAAGCCAAGAAAGACAAACATGACTCCTGAAACATTATTGAAGAAATTTAATTATCTCCTTCGAGTTGATGACAAACAAGTGGCAACATTGACTTATATTAAATCATCTAATCATATTGCAATAAGCAAATTAAATGATGATGATCTAGTATTAGTTTGTTCAAAAGATTTTCATCAGTTCTTACGACATCGTTCTGCAGCTGTTCATGGAAAATCTGATATGCAACATTTACCATGTGAAAGGTCAAATCAATTTGATACAGAATGGGCCGTATCTTTATACAGAAAGTGTGTAGAGCCTTTTGGTGGTTTCTTACATGAAACAAGAGTGTTGATGCCTCGCATTATTACTTCGGTTAAATTGGTTGTAGATTATTTAAATGAAGTGATTAATGAGCAACATATTTCATTTTCTGAAAAAGAAGGTACTTTGTCTCTCACTATAAATGGAAAAGGTATTGAACTAATTATGGATAAAACTCTAATGGACATTTTGGGTTTTGATCAAAATATCTTTAAAAGTGGTACTGTAACCAAAGCTAGCGCAGACATGTCGCTATCGCGTCGTATTAACTATTTTCAGATATATTCCAATATTGGTGAAGATGTACGTGTGGGAGATGTTGAAGCTCCATTGCTAGCAATGATACCATACCAGCCAAAAAGCTGCAGTATTTTATCTGAGCATACTTTCAAGAAAGTGCATTATACAAAGCTGAAATCAAACTACATCCCACAAATTGATATTGCCATTTATGATGATGCTGGTGCGTTGATTCCTTTTCATAAAGATGCTGTGACAAGTATTACACTCCATTTCCGAATGAAGAGTTAATGCAAAAGTATGCTAATATATTTTTCCAATGTGAATAATATGGAAAGTGAAAATAAGGACTCGTTTCTAATCTACTTGCCCAGTAATGCTTCTATGAATAAATTTCCCAAAAATAAACCATCAGACTATCGAGTAGAATTAAATCGGCCACTGCATTTAGAAGGTGAATGGGAAGTTGGCGTTTCTAGTATTTGCTATGATAGCAATATTCAGAATGTGAATGATTTGGAAGAAATGATATTGACTCCTCGCACCCATGATGGAATAACGATGAATAATGCATTTCAGTTCCCATACAATTTAACATCAGATGGAAAGTGGAACTATGAATGGATTCAGATAAAATCAGATTCTTATGAGCCATTTGGGAATGAGAAAATTATTAAGGCATTCAACAGTGGTAATACTTCCATCATGAAGAATAAAAATCAGAAAGCTTATGAGTTTACTATCTATCATTGGAGTGGGAGACAGTTCCTCCGCTTTCATTCTTTTACTAAAGGTCTTACGCTGAGGTTGGATAGTGAATTCTATCCACATCTTGGTTTTGGTCATGGACTACATCTAACGTCAATTGCTACTGCAAATGTTAAAAAAGTTTATTCAACTCGAATCAACAAATTTCATTATAGATTTAAAATATTTGATGAAGATGTTGTAGAATGCGAAGAACGCATCATTTTGAAAAAGCGTGGTGTTCAACCTTTATCACTTATTGAGTTAGTAAAACGATGGAATGAGACTGTGGGTAAGAAGTATGGAGAGAAAATTATGGCGGACAAAAATAAGTTGGTTATTCAGAAATATAATGACAAACTTACAGTTTATTTCTCTCCAACCTTGCGTCATTTTGTAAGACATTATACGCCTATTATTGGAAGCGGTGTGGTGTATGGTTCTCATGAATATCACACTAAAGCTGATTCAGTTAATGATGAATGGTGGGTGGACATCTATGGCGATCGCATCAAGAAAATTTACCAGTCTTATGAAGAATCTAAAGTTGCTATCAATATAATGCCGCGTCTATATCATACAGTTGAAAGCTTCATTCATGTAGTAAATCCTTATATACAACAGAAGTTGAAGCATGTGATGAAAAGTAAATATGATGTAAAGACACACCACATTTCGTTTTCAATTGAAAAACAACGCGTTGTTCTGAAACTGGGTGATGACATTCAATGTCAATTGAGTAAAAATTTGAAAAAACTCTTTGGCTTTTCAATGCTACAAACTGTGTTTGCTGCTGCGCATACGATTGGTATAGAAACACCAATGACACTTGATAAACATGAACAACACCTTTACATTCAAAGTGATTTGATTTTACCTATTTCTGTTGGCGAGAAAAAAGAATACATTTTACGTGATTTCATTCATGATAAAGACGCTTCATATGGAATAGTCGAGAAGATGTTTGAATCTATTTTCTATCATCCCGTCGTCAAACAAACTATACCCTCTATTGCTATCAAAATTACCAATGGTTTACAAGAGTGTATCCATGTGAAAGATACTAAATCCCTCGTAACTTTAGTGTTTCGGAAAACAAAGTGAAGTCATTGTGATATGTTTATTGAAATAAAAATATGTATATGAAAAAGTCTTTTCACAGATATAGGGGGAATGGGCTGACTGTAGGCATATATTCACAAGGAAGAAACGATCTCATGCGATACATAAAACAACCATGTATATCTACAAAAAGCAACATCAAAATACTGAGTTAAAGTTGATTATGTCAATACATCTCCTGAATGTGGTAGCGTGAGTTTTATTCTTTTGGGTGGAGGTATGTTTGTGTCAGGATGTCCATGTGGAAGAGATGTGTTATGTCCTATCCAACACCTCTTATCCTCCCATGCTGAAAGTGCTCGTTTCTTGAACGTGTACGTTTTCACAGTATGAACTTGAGATTTTAAGATTGTCATATTGACAAACGTTATAGTTTTATTTTTATAGGCCTTCTTATAGGACCGATGTTTCATTTTATGAACAATGGATTTTGATATAGCTTTAGCACGCTTAATACTATCTGCACATTCTTTTAGTTTCATGGAATACATTTTAGGACGGAGGAGAATCATTTCATCTATTTCCTTTCCTGCTGTTTCATCCTTAAAACAACCAAGTTTGGCTTTATTCTGTATGGAATAGAGTGGATGAGTGGGATTGTAGTTAGATGTATCGAAATATTTTTCTAATGACTTACCTACTTCATTAAAATTTAAATCTTTTTGAGTGGTAATTCCTAAAAAGAAACTATCTGTATCACCACCCAGCAAGCGAACCTCTTTTACGAGAGGGCATGGTTTTAATATTTTGTAGAAGAGTTGATACATTTCAAGCTTGGAATAATCTAAAACGGCTTGCCCAATATAGATGGGTTTGCACAACTCAACTTCTGATTTAATCATTTTAACACCTACAAGATCCTCATCGATGATGTCTCTATCAATGAAAAGAGGTGATGAGGTCAATTTGTGATATTTTTGTTCATCAACGACTAGTTTGTAATTCATACGTTTTCTAACATCCTCCATGGTCTTTCCGAATAGACTATTATTCTTATATTTATAAAAATCCTTTTCAAAATTATTTTGGGCGAGTGCACGTTTTTGACTGTTACTATCTATGTAGGGTTTGAGGAAGGCTTTCTGTCTAAATTTGATAATGCGGTGAACTGACTTTAGAAGCATGCCCATTTCTAAATAGAATTTTAATATGCAGAAGTGTACGAGATAATTTTTCTTATCATATTGGGTGAGTAAAAGTTTGCGGCATGGTTTGTACCTTGGCTGTCCACACTCTGTTAAGTTATTATGAAATTGTGACATGAATGGTGAAAACATATCTTCAGTCACTTCGCCAGATTCAGGTGCGAGTGGGAAATCAGCAGTTTTATTTTTAATACTATTTGGATAAATCAAATCCACTTCAAATAATATCCCCAATCACCTTCATCTGGAATATTCAGTATGTTTGAAGGGTTGGAGTAATACTCAAGCTCATTTTGATTTAACCAACTAAACTCGGAATGAGGTAGTGGTTTAGACAGTGAACTGCCATATAAATTATTTTGGTCATAGTACTTTAGGTGGATATGATCATCACCTACTGTTTCAGATTTTATATGATGTTTATTTACAAATGTGAGACCACCGCGTATTCCGCGCTCAAATATATTATACATCTCCGGGTCTTGTAAGAGATGAATGGTCTCACCAGTCATTTTAAAGGCTGATTTAAAGGACATGGCTGGTAGACTGACAAAGTGGATAGGATCTAATTTGTCTTCTTCTAATGCCACTCGTCGAAACTCCTGAAAGACATCAGCCAGCAAAATGACATCTAATTCTAAGTAAGCGATCATATAATCGCCAAACGTTTTACAATTAAATTTTAACCATGCCTCTTGAGCATGTTCATAGTCCTCTACTGGACAATCTTCACCCGTCAAATCGTTTTTGAATTTGTCAATGGAAGGAAGGGTTGTTTCATTTAGTTTAGACATTGAGCTAAAATACGCATAAGGAAAGACTCCTTTGCGAGTGATTATTTCATCCGTTAAGTTTGGATAGTGTTTCTTCAAAGTTTGACTATGGGGAAGAAACTTGAGATTACGAACGAGAGAAGCTAGTGACGCTGACATGAATTGAAATGAATCTAAAAATTTTATTTCGAAGAAGACTGTCTTATTTTCTTTAGTTTTATCTACTGGTACTTTTGCTGTCATTGCCATGAATTTTTCTCTCGTTTGTGCTATTACATTAAACTGCCACGATTTCATCTGGCTCAACCCTCCTTTTATGAGCATATGACTGTCATAGCCCTTAAAGTTATGAAAAATGACGACGACGTCTCAACCTAAGTGAAAAGTTACATTTGGAGCAGAGTGCGTTTCTAAATTTACCAGTGATGTGATCATGATCACGCACTTTCTTAATTTTATCGTCATCAAACGTTTTATGACATTTAGGACAGGATGTGCAACTTTCAAATTTTTGTTTGTCTTCATCTGACATATGTAGTGACTTACGCTGCAATTGGAATCATATGATTGTTGAAATTTTGCAGCTTTATCGAGAAATTCTAGAAATTTTGAAATGCAATCTTCACCTTGCCAAGTATGCATTTTGTTTTGTCTATTCCTAAAGTGGTCATGCCATACTTCATAGCAGGATATGGCTGCTGGCTTGTGGATGATATCATCAATGTAGCATTCTATGTCTGCGTAAATGACACGCAGGGGACTTAATTCGTCACCATTATCCCTATGTGAAAATATTTTATCTTTGGGCATGCGTTCCATTTGTAATTTACCTCGCTTGCACCATTCATAGTGAGTTTCAAATTTATCTTTACTCCAAAATGAGCGGATGCAGCGGTCGCATACAAAATGTTCACCTCTTTTAGAGTGCCCCAAGTGAGTGTACAAGCGAGAGATTTTGGGAATACCACAGTAGTGCCATTCCTCGCTATCATCTTGTTTTACTAATAAGAGGTTGACTACACGTTCATAACAAGTTGAACGTGAATTATAGCGGGCACCCTTCAACCCCTTCTCCCACACGTGAACGACAATTTTAATCTTATTATGTTTTTCGAACGTTTCTACATCTTTGATTTTCATGTTGTTACTATCACAACCTTCAAAGTCTAGTTCATCCTCCCACTGTCTATAGCTATAGGTGCGATCTCGATGCGCGTTGATATCATTATAGTGAAGGATGGATAGGACTGCATATTTGAAACACTGTGATTTACAATCAACATTGATGACAGCTTTCTTATTATACAACGTTTTTGGAAGTTTAAATGTGCCTCGAGCTGCATGACTTTCTAATAGGGAAATTTTGAATATGGCTGAGTCCACACCATCAAAAATGAGAGCGCTGTCGCGTTGATTGAATTTATCTACATTTGATTTTAAACATTGAATGTGAAAATTTAGCCAAGACTCGCAGTCTACAACTTCGGTTGCGGAAGAGGAAGGAATATGAAACTGTATTCTCTCCGTCACTTGACCCGTTTGAAAATCTATTTTAATATATTTTAGTTTAAGGTAGATGAGCGCCTTCATTCTAAAATTGTCTAAATTATTGAAGAGCGCTTCGATAATGTTAGAATTTTGAAGGAGCCACTCAGGAAAATCTACAATTTGAGTATTGGACTCCATGCAGTAGTCGCGTACTAAATTATTATGTGAAACATTAATGAGGGAGATGGTAGAGGTACCGTTGGTGTAGTGATCATTTGCATGCGTGTGTTGAAGTCTGTGCGAAGATCGCTGAAAGTGACTATCAAAAGAAAGAGGGCACAAATCGCAAGGAAAGGAGATGTCATCGTCAGAATCAACTTCACCTCCGGAGATTGACGCCGCTTTGCGTTGACACACACGTTGTTTGATGTGTCGAAGGAGACTGTGCTTCCTTGTAAACATATGTCCGCAGTCGGCACATTCCCACTCGTTGCCTTGCCGCGAGAGTCCTGAGCTGGAACTCACATCACCTGAAAGAGAAATCATTCTTTCATCTCTGTTCAAGCCTCAGTGTAGTGTTACAACCTACCTTGACTCAATAACTCTAAACTTTCCTCGAGAAGAGAGGGCGTTGGTGATGAAGTTGATGTCTGAAATTGAGGAAGATGCTATTAGTCACACGTTTGAGGGAGATGAGAGGAAATTTTCAACTTACCATTTCAACGAAATCAAGTTTAAGGTTGATACTTCTACAAGATAGAGACTTCACTCAAATAATAGTCAAAGAGAGAGATCGTGCGTTCGTCACTTGTATGATTCACAGATTAAATGAAATGACCTGAATGTCACTTTGCTTATATACTTTCATCCTCTTCATTCATTGGATGTTCATTCTGATTGGCTGCTTGTGTATACTTAAGAATTAGAAAAATGTTAAAGTTATCATTATTCAAAGTCAGCATTTCAAAGACAACATGACAAGTCCTCCAACAACACCAAATACCGCATTGGAGTTCTCCTCTCCATATACATCAGCAAAGGTGCTCGTTACAGCAAATGCACCAAGAAAGGCGAAGGTGGAGAAGACATACAATCTCGACAATATACGAAAGTTATCATTATCGGAGGAGGATGAAGAGGAGTTGCCCGACCTAACAGGCATACGGTGGAAATATTTACAATATGATGCCGAAGGGGTGATGGAGATGACCAGCAAGTCGCACTTGCATCAAATATGGGAGTGGTACACCCCTAACTCCCAACCGCGAACCGTGGCGGAGTGGGCGTACATTGAGAAAGTGAGGGACGCTGCAGAAGAACGTTTAAAGCAGCTCAACTGTTTTTGTAATCTATGTGAAGCCAGACTCTGGGACGATATTGACGATGAAGACCTTTTGAAATACATGCCATAATAAATGTTTATTTCGTATTATCTTTGCTTTCATACTGACTTACTTGAATGGGGTTTTAGTGAATAATTTAACCATGTATACTTTTTCATTTGGAAATAGTAGCACGCTTAGTCTAACTTGTAAATCTAAAAACATTTCATATGGACGATGATGGTAGATGAAATAGTGTCAAATAAATTAAGATAGCTTACACTTCTGATACAGGGATAGCAATCGACTGCGATCCATGTGTAAAGAGCTTGTTAGACTACGGATGGGCTTAAGTGGATGATTTAACCATGTATACTTTTTCATTTGGAAATAGTAGCACGCTTAGTCTAACTTGTAAATCTTATAACATTTCATATGGACGATGATGGTAGATGAAATAGTGTCAAATAAATTAAGATAGCTTACACTTCTGATACAGGGATAGCAATCGACTGCGATCCATGTGTAAAGAGCTTGTTAGACTACGGATGGGCTTAAGTGGATGATTTAACCATGTATACTTTTTCATTTGGAAATAGTAGCACGCTTAGTCTAACTTGTAAATCTAAAAACATTTCATATGGACGATGATGGTAGATAAAATAGTGTCAAATAAATTAAGATAGCTTACACTTCTGATACAGGGATAGCAATCGACTGCGATCCATGTGTAAAGAGCTTGTTAGACTACGGAAGAGAGAAGTGTGTTATGTTGCGTGTGGCGCGTGAGTGTCCTCCCATTTCATTCCATTCATCAATTCGTCTCATTGATAGAGACAGGTAGAACTCATGGTTCTCATAACGTATGCAATGGAAAGTTTTAGGCAACCTTCGACAGTTGGCTAAATGTCGCCCTGACGCGAATGCATGCTACATTGAGACAGAGGCAATCACTTGCAAACATGACGCAGAGAGGTTTAACAAGATTGACCATTGCCGAATGTCCCTTGCGGTATACATAGCTACGGGTTTCACCGCCGCCCTTTACAGGAACGCCCGTCGAAAGGAAGTATTACACCGAACTTCATTTGCAACGTTCAAGTTGACTGATAGCAGATTCAACTTAATGATAGTATTCGCCAGTCCGAAGACTGCCCAGGGCAAACCGCGAGGAGGTTCTATCATGTCTTGCCCCATGGTGGCCCTTAAGAGAGCCGATGGTTCGTTCTCGGGAGTCGTCATCCTACAGCCTACCAATTCTGCTGAGAGAGTCAAAGACTCTCTCTTTGGTAGCACTGTCGACTTCCACACTAACTGGCATGTGAGTATAGAGTGGAATGTAGCGCCATTCCGTTGGATTGGCAGCAGTTGCTGTCATCGGATTGCCAATCCGAGCAAGATTGTTGTGGACTCTGTCTTGCTCCTCTAGCCTGACGAACTCCTCAAATAAATTTCGCGGCCTTAACTGCGGTCCGCGAGGAGAGCTGACTTGACTGTTCGGCGTCTGCATGATTGAAATGAAATGAAATGAGAGGCAGTGGTTTATATACCCCTCTAACGCGACGCAACGTTCAAGTTGACTGATAGCAGATTCAACTTAATGATAGTATTCGCCAGTCCGAAGACTGCCCAGGGCAAACCGCGTGGAGGTTCTATCATGTCTTGCCCCTAGGTGGCCCTTAAGAGAGCCGATGGTTCGTTCTCGGGAGTAAATTGATGGGGTGGTGAAGGCAGGCAAAGATCTGCAATGAAAATGATATGTATTAGAATAGGATATACTATCTTATTTACTTTTTCACTTACCAAGTTAGTCATCCTTAGGCAGTCTCGCGGGCTTCCTGATTGAAAATTTGTGGAGATGCCCGCGCATTCTTAGTGTAGCGTGGAGGCATTTCTTGTTCGGATGTCCATGATAGCATACAATGCTTTCGTCCAGGCTTTTATTGACGAGGACTTCGCCGGCCAGATGGTTATCCCGAATAGGGATGTGGAACTCAAACAAACGATCCTCATTCACACGTTCCCACTCATCCCTCATGCGCTCCAACTTCTCACACGCCTGCCTCTCATCACCCCGCCGAGCCACAGTCCTCTCCAACTCAACATTCCTCGCTCTCAACACACTCATCTCCTTCATCATCTCCTCAAACTTCGCTTCTGCCTCTCCCATTCTCCTCTCCGCAGCACTCGCCCTCTTCTCACACTCATCATTCTTGTCTTCCAACACTCGCACATTCTCCTTCAACTCTTTCACAACACGCCTCATACGGATATTCTCATCTGCCAATTCCTTACATTTCACCTCCTTCATTTTCAGCTCACTCAACTCACTCAACGTTCTCTCATTCACCTTCCTCAAACTTTCGTAGCGATCTACCAACAAAGCATGTGCCGCTTGCTGCGACACATGCTTCTTTTCCATGTCCTCATCCCACCGCGCCGACTGCTTCCGTACCCCACCACCCTTCACTATTGGGGAAGATGAGCTCTTCGGGGGTCGCTAATAACAATATTGGATACCTCCGATGACGAAGAGCTCAACTTCCTCACACACTTCCTCACTCGCTCCCTATCCAAATCCACATCATCCTCATCATCACTCTCAAACACTCTCTTCCGCCACTTGTCAGCCTTCAAACCGGCCACAGCATTCTCTACCTCATTCTCCACAGCATTCCCACTAGCATTCTCCACAGCATTCCCACTAGCATTCTCAACAACATTCCCACTAGCATTCTCAACAACATTCTCAACAACATTCGCAACATTCGCCAACATTCGCTCCCTCTCTTCCACAATCAACTGCGTAAATCTCAAATCGGTCACCAACCCTCCTACACACTCACCATGCCTCCGATAAAACTCGGCCTCCTGCCCAACAACCAACAGCACCCTGCACTTCACACAGGCAATCCTATTCAGGATAACCATGTGGTCGGCCCCTGCCTTCCTTATGTGGTCCCTGAGACCGTCTCGGCGGTTGATTCGACCGCATACGCACATTTTGATGTGAAATTTTTTGTTTTTGTCGTTATTGACCATTTTTGTCGTTACTGAGATTTCTCGTTAACTGTAAGATAATGAAATTAGTATAAGTTTTGAATCATGTAGTACAGTCATATTCCTAAAGCATTACACTTAGTCAGGAATGATAGATGTGAGTGTAGTGAGTGGCACTCGATCCCGTCGACAGCCCGAAGGCCTTGTACCGATCACTAGGGAAGTGAGAGATCTTCCCCGATACCCGCTCTTTACAGCTAAAGACATCATTGTCACTGCCCCGAAGTGGTAACAGGAACGCCGAGTCAAAGGTAGTGATCAGTAGCTGGGATCTAACCCCTCAAAGCTGCCTTAGTTAAATTTCTGATAGCAGATTTGAATGTAGTATACAGCCTAGAACATAATATCATCATTCAACATTCAACTTAGTCAACATTCAACATAATATCAACACTTAGTGAGGAATGATAGATGTGAGTGTAGTGAGTGGCACTCGATCCTGTCGACAGCCCGAAGGCCTTGTACCGATCACTAGGGAAGTGAGAGATCTTCCCCGATACCCGCTCTTTACAGCTGAAGACATCATTGTCACTGCCCCGAAGTGGTAACAGGAACGCCGAGTCAAAGGTAGTGATCAGTAGCTGGGATCTAACCCCTCAAAGCTGCCTTAGACTTAGTTAAATTTCAAATCTGATAGCATATTTGAACTCAGGATACTTGAAAACCTTAGTCTATATGTTAAAACTTTGAAAAAAGTGAAAATTAAGAATTTTTAAAAAATTCCGCATTTTACTACTCATACTACTTTTAAAAAATTTTATCAGTAGTAAAGACACTATCAAACTCTATCATACAAACTTTGAAGTAGCAAGATAGCTTGCCTACTTCAAAAGATAGAGTCCTTTGCACCCGATATCGGGAGCTCAGAGCGACGACCGTCGCTTACCTCGTCTTTCGATGAAGTGATCAGACTTACGTTGTCGGGGGTTTATATATGCTCGGAAGAAAACTTAAAATGGCTCTATCTCCGAAAGTATTCATCGTAGCGACATGCGGTTTGTTGCAAACGATTTGTCTCATCATTCTTTACAATATGACACCTGAACCATTCTCATATGACCACGGGAAGTTGGTCCGCCAGCACATGTCCATGTAACATGCCACAAGTGAAAAAATTCCTAAGTGTGAGAGCTCCAGTGTGGTGAAAATTTTGAAAAATTTAAAACTTCCGAATTTCAACCTGGGACCTTAACCAAAACATTTTTCATCAAATTTCACTGACCTCCCCCCCCCCCTCGTTCTGAGAAATTTGATGAAAAATGTTTTGGTGACGGTCCCAGGTCGAAATTCCACACTTTGGAAAATTTTCAAATTTTTACCCATACAAAGTCACTCTGACACTTAGGATTTTTTCAGGTGAGCGAGCTCCGACCTAAAATCTTGTAACCGCTCTAACTTTTGAATGAAGACAGATAGGAACAAGCCGATTCTTTCACTGAATTTGTCTCACTCTTAGCTTTCAAACGAGCTATTGCACGAGAAAATCCGTCCACTAGAAGCCAAGATAGAAGCTAGCTGTCCAGGGGGGGGAGGTCAGTGAAATTTGATGAAAAATGTTTTGGTGACGGTCCCAGGTCGAAATTCCACACTTTGGAAAATTTTCAAATTTTTACCCATACAAAGTCACTCTGACACTTAGGATTTTTTCAGGTGAGCGAGCTCCGACCTAAAATCTTGTAACCGCTCTAACTTTTGAACGAAGACAGATAGGAACAAGCCGATTGTTTCACTGAATTTGTCTCACTCTTAGCTTTCAAACGAGCTATTGCACGAGAAAATCCGTCCACTAGAAGCCAAGATAGAAGCTAGCTGTCCAGGGGGGGGGGAGGTCAGTGAAATTTGATGAAAAATGTTTTGGTGACGGTCCCAGGTCGAAATTCCACACTTTGGAAAATTTTCAAAATTTTACCCATACAAAGTCACTCTGACACTTAGGATTTTTTCAGGTGAGCGAGCTCCGACCTAAAATCTTGTAACCGCTCTAACTTGTGAACGGCTGGTCCGATTGACTCGCAACAAAAAATGTTGTCGAGCAGTTTTTTCTCCTCTTTCAAACGAGTAGCTGTAAGACAAAATCCGTGCACTAGAACCAAAGTTAGAAGATTGTTGTCGGGGGGGGGGGGGGGTCAGTGAAATTTGATGAAAAATGTTTTGGTGACGGTCCCAGGTCGAAATTCCACACTTTGGAAAATTTTCAAAATTTTACCCATACAAAGTCACTCTGACACTTAGGATTTTTTCAGGTGAGCGAGCTCCGACCTAAAATCTTGTAACCGCTTTAACTTTTGAACGAAGACAGATAGGAACAAGCCGATTCTTTCACTGAATTTGTCTCACTCTTAGCTTTCAAACGAGCTATCGCACGACAAAATCCGTCCACTGGAAGCAAGCTGTCCAGGGGGGGGGGGACGTCAGCCGAAAATTTTTTCTCTCCGATTTCGCTGGAAACATCCTTCCTAACCCAAAATTTCACGTAGATTCCGAATCTGGCCTCCGTTTTCTCATCCGATGCTTCGTTTGGGCGCTACACACCAAAAACATCACACACTATAGCCTCAAGACTAATCCTGGCGGTCGCCCACGTCAACCTAGACGGTCGCCCACGTCAACCAGGCGGTCGGACCAACGCACCCGAGTCTCACACTCTGTCGTTGCAGAGGGGGGGGGACGTCAGCGAACATGTTGTGAACGTGGACCCACCCGGCCGGCACACCACGACAGACCACAACCTCTGTCGTTCCAGAGGGGGGGGGACTCAGACACGAAGCACCACGGCGGCCGACCACGACACTCTGCCGTGCCAGAGGGGGGGGGACGCAGCGATGGCCGCCATCTTGCGCGGTCCAGAAGTGGAGTTTTGCTTACTACTGACTAATCATGTGGAATGTGAAATCAATAGCACGTCAATATGAATCTTGAATTTTCTAGATTTCAATCATTTATTCGTTAACTGCGATAGAGCTTTGGACGAACGACGTGAAAAGCGTATTAAAATTATTACTTTATCAGAGAACACAGACAAGACAGTGACTGAAATCGCAAATATTGTTGGTAAGTGCAAAGCCAGTGTGAATCTTGTTTCGAAACAATATTGCGAAACTGGATGCGCAGATTTAAAATATCAAAACTGCATGTGGTGGTTCAAATAAAAAGCTATCAGACCGAGATCTCCGTCGTATGCGTATCATTAGTGGAAACAATCCAAAAGATAATCAAAAGATATTCAAGAAGAAATGGGTGCCCCAGCTGATTCCGTCAGCCTAATGACAATACAAAGAGGATTGAATGACATCGGTTATCACGCTGAGCGTCCAAAAGGAAGGCCCTTTTTGACTAACGCTCAGACAGAAAAACGTCAATATTAAACGATAATTGTCCTCAATTTGTCAGAGTTGTCGATGGTTTTTCTCTTACTTCTCAGCATTATTGTTTAACGACAAAACAGCCGACCAGAGTAATCATTTGGTCTTGCTTCTCATTTTGCGGCCTAGGGCGAAGCCATATTGTGGAGGGTCAAATGAATACCGAATGGCATATATCAGAAATAATCAGAAATCGTGTTATTCAGCAGCTTCAGCAGTGGTATCCTGATTCAGATAGAGTATTTCAACAAGATAATGCCCCACGTCTTAAGAGTAAACGGGCGATGGAAGATTTTCGTTCCAAAAATATCGCCGTCATGGATTGTCCCCCATCGTCCGAGGATATCAACCTCATACAGAATCTGTGGGGAATAGTGAAGAAACGAATCCTGAAAATAAAGCCGAAATAAAAAAAACGACATACTTACTGGATTCATTAAAGTGTCGCATCACGATGATGAGATATTGAACATCATGCAATCTTTGGTTAGATCGATGCCACGACATGTAAGTGCATTCATCAATTCTCGAGGATTTCATACAAAGTACTGAACTCAAGCATGAAAGTAAGCTTCTTCTGTATGATTCTGATCTATTTTACATTCTCGATGTAATTGCATGATTTATTACAAAAGTACACTGTAAATCGCTCAATACCAATCACATACGAAGGATGCATACCAAAATAATGTGGTATGCTTTACATACTAAAGCCATACTAGCACAATGTTAAAAGAAGGCATCAATGATTCCAAAGTATCTTGATTTAAGGCATTTTGTCTATATAGATCTCACTAATGTTACTACTGTTCTGCAAGTAGTGAGATAATGACGTTCAAGAGTCATTCTTTCAATACTGAATTCGATTTTAATACACGTAAGTCTAAGGCATTTCATGAATAATCAATAAGTATTCAACCATCAACAATTATGCATTATATAATTTTGAAATTAAGCATATTATCAATCCGAAATAAAAACACATTATAATTCATGAACGCAAAAATAGTCATGTTTGAGGTATATAAGTCAACATGATTTCACTTAAGATATCGTTTGAATGAAATGATGTTTATCAACTTGGGTCATAAAGTAGAGTTAAATAAATGTCGTGTTAATGTTGCCAGAGAAGTAGCATCGACCGCATATTCGTGGAGCATAAAATTCACAATAAATCTAGTGTACTCAAATATCAATCTATCAAAGAAAAAATATTCACCACTTGTATTACCGATAAAAGTTACTTGACAGTAGTATGTAATACATACATTCTTTTGCTATGTGACTTAAAGCTGCACATACCAAATGGATACCAGAGACATACGAATGAGGATGAATTTCCATCGGGTCTCGTATATAAAACATACCAACAGTTCGTATTTCAGTGTAAAACAGCCAATCACAGATAGAATAGTTCGTATCACTACATACCAATCACATACTAAAGTAAGTGAGATGTGGTATGAAAAACATACCAGATATCTGTAGACATACCAGAATCTCGTATCAGATGTTATTTTCAAATTGTATGTAATTTTCGTATCCAACGATTTACAGTGTAATACAGTTATCTGACACAATTTTAGAATTTTATGTTAAGAAATCATTGAAATGTTACATGATTAAAACTTGCTGTCGCGTACTGTAGCTCGGTTGCCGAGCCTTAACGATTGTTTTTCACGTCGAATATCTACAGACAGATTGTCTGTTGGCGCAGATCTGATAGCTCCGGAAATCAGGCGCATGGAGCGGTTGCAGGCGACATCGATTGCTCGAGCATGGTTGCTGTGCATCCAAGCATGGGTGCAAAAAGCCAAGGAAACCGATGCCAACACTCAAACAAGCACAAGTGAGAGTGCCGTACCAAAGCAACTCGAAATTCGCTACCTTCAACAAGATTTATTCGATGAAAAATATGTTTTGGAATAATTTTCGCGCTCTCATTTTATGACCGGTGATACTGGCAACACCGGTTTCATCATTGTTCAAATATCGAATATACAGTATTGCGACCCCTAATGGAGAAATCCCCAAACTTCGACAAAGCTACAAAATTTCAAAGCTTCCCCCAAGTCTCCTCGATGCACTTCAGATGAAAGTGAAATGGCTAAAGATAGTTATTTCTTGACTTTGGTTTCTCATAGACTAGCGAACATTGCTATTAGTTTGAAATTTTTGTGATTCAAGATGTTTCATTTCTCAGAGATCGATGCAAGAGTAAAAATTCAAGAAATTTGCGAATTTAGTGATAAACACAGTTCCTGTCGATTATCAACTACAAATTAAAAGCGTGCGTCTGGTTTGTCCATAATCAGTGCTTATGAACAATATTGGAAGAATATATGTCATTATTAGGAATGTTAGTTGCTGTCTTCCTCGAGTGTAAATTTCATGTCTCTGATAGTTGATGATGGCACTGAATCTGGTACAATCAGGCACACCATGCGTGTTCAAAATATCGCACTGCATTATTTTTTGTATTCAGTATATTGTATATTCAGTATTTTAACAATATTCGTTTCTGGCTTTCAAATGATTCCCAATAATATTGCAACACCGATAAATCTAATCATTTCATTCACCGATACATGCAGAACGTGAGTGTAAGAGGGGAGATGCAGAATCAATGTTGCAATGAGATTCGATAACCTGCAGCTTTACTCGCTCGATGTTAAAATTCATGTGAACATGTCGCACAGTAACGGTGTAAGAAGTCACAGCCCAGCGTGTTCTAATTCTCTTGCACTCACAGTTGTGAGTCTGGCAAGGATGACAAATGCGACTTCTTTGCAAGTCTGATGCAGCACATTGAACCGATTTCTATGGAATTGCAGAAACTCTACTTCATCAATTCAACAATTAGGTCCAACAATGAATGAGTTTCAAAAGCTCTTGCGATGTCTAGAGAGAAAACATTCAAAGGCGTGCTCTAGTTGATCATTTTACGTCACAGAAGTCCATTCTGTCAATTATGAGTCCAGTCTTAGCAGTAGCAACTGAATGTTAATAAAAGTTAATTATGAAGCTAGCTACAAAAAGAATAGAAAACGAAACAGAGAGATAGAGAACATTCGGGTAGTTGACAAGGAATGCTTCCTATCTAAGTCATGGATTTCTGTCATAATGCAGCAATCTTGGGAGAAATTTAGCGTTATGAGTGTGTGGGTGGAATGCACATCTCACAATTAAGAGCTAATCAACTGTTAAATCTAAAGTTAAATTAAGTTCTTATGCACATGTCAAAATTAGATTTTTAACAATAGATTAGTTAATCAACGATTATCGAATTCTTTTGCTTCTTAACTAATGATCTGATTGGCTCTTCCTAACTACAGTTTCCATTGCATGTGCATCAACGCTGTCTGTTAGCTAACATTCCATTTGACGTAGTGATCTCTTGTTAAAGTTAATCGTCGACTTTCGTGAATTAACTGCGGATATTCGGAACTCATGGATGATATATATTACCAATATTTTTTTTACCATGACTACGATATGGCCCGGTTCAATCCAATGGAATTGGACGACCATGATTTTGAATTTCGTTACAGATTTACGAAAGACAATGTTCGTAATCTACAGTCTATACTCGGTGATTTTAGCGAGCCATATGATCGAAACATTGACATCGATAGTCTGTTAAAATTATGTGCTGTTCTACGGTTCTATGCAGCAGGAACCTTCAAACTACAAACGGCGATTTAATTGGTGCTCATCAATCAACAATATCACGAATCGTTTCAAACGTCTCAGCAGTGATGGCACAACAACATAAAAAATGTATTGGCTTTTCTGAGAATTTGAGTTCCATCAAGAGTGGATTCACGAAGCGATCTCGCATACCGTCGGTCATCGGTGCTATCGATGGTACCCATATACCAATCATCTCTCCAAGTGTAACAACGCCGAACTTTTTAGGGGCCGTAAAAAATATTTTACATTGAATACTCAATGTGTATGTGATGCAGACGGTTACTTTACTGATGTAGGTTGCCGCTGACCTGGGGCAACACATGATGCAACTATTTTTTGAAAATAGTAGACTGTGCCATAGACTAGAAACTGATGAATTGAATGGGATTTTACTTGGAGATTCTGCTTACCCATGTTGAAAGTATCTACTGACTCCTGTTTTGAATCCTACTAGCAATGCCGAAAAACGGTATAATGCTGATCATGTTCGAACAAGAAACGTTATCGAAGGAACTTTTGGCCAATGAAGCAGCGTTTTCGATGTTTAAAGAAATTACATCTAAAGCCTTTTGTTTCGCAGAAAGTCGCTGCAACAGCATGTCTTCATAATTATGCTAAAATGTTGAAAATCCCTTTTGAAGAGGGCAATGATAATGAAAATGTTTCAAATGATAATAGCAACAGTGAACACAACGTGGATCTTGGCGATAACAGCAATTCATGGAGTATTTTCAGAAGGGAGATTATCCAACAATACTTTCGTCATTGAACATTTGAACTACTTGTGGTAGAAATATTCTATGTCATTCACATGAGGTATGTTAAATTGTAGATCGCATATTTCATTGATGTGGTAATTTCATCGAATATATTTTGCACTTATGTAATTAATGGATGTTTTGATATTATCGTCTTCAATACTTTCCTGTTATATTTTCCAAAAAATATCTGATAAATAATGATAACTTACTTTGCCGTTGAGGGATCCAGAGGATATCAAAAATTAATTGCAATTAAATTGGACCGAGCAATCAATTTTGATGGTATTCGAAAGCAATCGATTTACTGCAGCTATTTGGTGACACCAAACAATTAATTGCAGTTATTTGTCATTAAAACCTAAATATGCTAGGTTCTTTGTTGGTGTTCCATTAACTCACTCAACACCATCAGCGAGGCACCAACGCTTCAATCCCATGGACATGTATACGTCTGTACTTGTTCATCACTTTGTCTCCGTCTTTATCAACACAGCTTTGAAAGCTTCAGTGGTCCACCGTATTTATTGTGCATAATTGAATAATCATTTTTACTCAATTTAAATTATTTCATAATGATTGACATATTTTTCTGTCTATCCAAATATCGGTCCAGCCCAGCCATGTCTAACGATAGCCGTCCTAAGCTTAGCTATGTCCAACTCGGGTGTGGCTGAGGCCTTATGGAGTCCCTCCAATAAGAAAATGGTATCAGAGACCCTTACTATTCAAAGAACAATACGATGCTTAGACCGCCGCTAGGAAACTCTCAAATAAATTAAAATTTTTTTGCTAATTAATGATAAAGCTCTCAAATCAATTAAGAATGTTTTTTGCTAATTAATTAAAAACTCTCTAATCAATTAAAAATTAATGGGTTCTTTACTGAAATTAAAACTGAGCCATCCTTATGTTTATCGTTTTATGTTTGTTTAAGAGCTTGAAAAATTATTAAAAACAAACCGGTGTAGCAATTATATAATCCATTTTTTTATTCAAAGAGTCTTAATATTTGAATTAATTTGCAAACTGCCTGCAAACAATAAGTTTGATCAAAATGCACATCCTCAAATGTTCAGATCACAATTCATTCTCTTCAATTTCTCTTTCAGTAGAGCATTTTTGAGTCTCAAATTCTCCATTCGCAGCCGATGTTCAGCCTCTCGAAACGTACTTTCTTCTCTGATTGCTCGCATCCTCACTTCGTGATGTTTTTCACTACAATCTCGGTAGATATTTCAATGTGGGTATTTTTCTATTACAGTGTTTCCTTGAAATGTTTGATGTTGTCGGTGTTATGGTTTCATAAGTTGAAATATGAGAACCTGTCTGGATATTTTCACGAACAGGAGTCAGAGGAGCACAGTTTTCAGAATTAATTGCATCACCTTCACCAGGCGTGTACTGGATGTCATATTTTTCTTTTGCTGAAGTGTTCAGTTCATCGATTAGTAACTTCATGAACGGACCTTGCTGATCACTATCGCAGTCAAATTCCAGAGGCTCAGTTTGTTGCGGAATTAGCGATACTATTTTCGATGTTACATCAGTGATAGACGGCGGCGATGGTCCTCCTCCCGTTTTGAATGCTTCTCGGCGCTCCTTGGCAACCTCCTTTTTCGCCAACCTTTTTGAATTGCTCCAAAATGTTTTTAGTTGATCCGCACTTCTCCTTGGTAGCGGCTTTTGGCTGGAAAACTCCTCCGCAATTTTCCTCCTAGCTTCATTTTTTTATGTGTGGCCACCGCATCTGTGCGCTTGTTCTCTATGATATCTTTGTATTTAGTTAATATGTCGCATAGGATCAACTTATCATTCGTGGTGAAGTTTTCTAGGCGATAGCGTTTCATTCTGTACAATGTCAAGCTAATCAATTGTAGACAGATCAACCGTTGCCCGCTTTCAAACACAATTCTAAGACATAATGACTCATGCAGGCCCCGGATTTACATGCATTTATAATAGACCAAATATGCAATTAAAAACAAAATATATGCATTTATATGCATTTATTTAGAAATATGATCTCAAACCGGATTTTTTAGAGCTATAGTGTTCAAAAAATATACACTACGAGTGTGTAGGCACAAAACTCTCCCGATTGTTGTTAGGCCGAAAATTATAATGAAGTAAATAAAGATACAAGGTGGCCGACGTTTCCGTCCTTACGCTTTATCAAGGCCTAATATGATAAGAGCGCTATAGTGTACTTAGCCTACAGTGAATATAATCGAGATTACAGAAAACAATTCTAATTTCAAGCAACCTTCAAACAAGTCAAACGTCGGAACATGAAACACTCAGTGGACCACATACCGGTAATATAGTTTCAGTTAATATGAACGACCATATATTTTCTAAGGTTTTGTTTACTAAATCCGTGGCGGTTGATCTCAAGACATTCTTGTATCTTGAGAAGGAACGCTCGACATCAACAGTTGTCAATGGAGAATATTTGTAGGCTGCAAGGGCAGCAGGCTGCAAGTTTGGAACATGTTTGCATTGTATGCTCAGAGACGGACATGATGGATCAATGATCGACAGAATTGGTAAAAAAACTGTAATCCTTTGTTTCTAGCAAGAACGCTTTTTACTTTCTGTTGCACGACTTCAGTTTGAGGCAGACTTTCTATAAGTTTACAAAAATGTGCCAACTATCCGGTGCATTGAGAGTGCGACACTCCAGCTGTTGAATGATTTTGGGTATATCTGAGAAATTCGCCTTTATATAAGTCAGATAATTTCGGACGTCATTATTTCTAAAGTCATTTTGAACTTCAGTAATAGAAGCCGCTTCATCTGGATCAAGGGCGTCAACAACCAACTTGACTTCTTCGAAATGATCTGCATAATAATCAGCAGCTTGTAACCAGGTTCCCCACCTTGTAACTACGGGTTTAGGTGGAAGTACCAGATCGGGATTCATTTCCTTAAACAACAAAATATGTCGAGGGGATTTCAGGAACACCTTCTTTGCATTTTCTATCATCGAATCTACCGCTGGATATGAAATTCGAACGAAGTCAGCAATTCGATGCAAAGAGTGTGCAAGACAAGTCACATGAATGCAGTTTGACAACAAAGACGATATTCCATCTGCCATCTTATGCATGTAGGCAGCGGAATCAGTAACAAGAAGAAGAATTCTTGAGAAATCGTTCCCCTCACCCAGTACGGTTTTCAGTGCATCGACGATTACATGTGCAACAGTAGCGAGGTTTGTGGTGTCAATATATTGTACGTCAATTAAGCATGATTTCGAATCCTCCTTGAGAGCCCCTGTAAATACGTTCACGACCAACCTTCCGCATGCATCTGTGGTTTCATCCACCGATATCCAAAGATACTCATCCTTGAGATCATTCCTGATTTCATCTATCTTTTGCTCATATAACTTAGGTATGTAGTTCTTCCGTATTGTACTCTCTGAAGGTAGTTCAGGCTTGAGATACATTGAAAAGAACTCACGTACTGGAGGTTGATCTAATTTCGAAACAGGTATATCAGCGCTTACTAGCATCGAAGCTAAGTCCATACAAAATTCTTGATTCCGGTCAATAGATTCTGACAGAAACAGTTGATTTATTGATGACCCCTCCTGTCCGGCGGGCACTTTCGAGCGTCGTATATGCATTGCGGTTTGCATGTGTTGTACTACCGAGCTTCGTCTTTCAGAAGAAACTGTCACTGAGCAAGTTGAACAAAGAAGTGTACCATTATCTTCTTTCAGATACTTGAATTCTTCAATATAATTCCGAAGCACGATAGTTTTCGATGTCTTCACTTTTGGCATTTTCACACGCTGCAATAACAGAACCGTATCTGATAGAATGGTGCGACCATCAATAGCCACGAGAGGTCTATTCTATTCGAAAAGAAAGTAGACATTTATTTGATGTTTCGATTGGTTGACTACGTGCACGATACGTCATTCACAGTGGGATCATCATCGACGTATGCATTATCAACGACTTCTAAATATAGAACTGGTGTCATTATCAGGACGCGCGCTCATCTTTCGCGAGGTGTCTACCAAGTCTTACAGTAGACTTTACTGATATTATTATTTCTAGTTATTAGGCCTACTCATACTATAGTATCGAAAATAAATGGAATTTTATGTTTTACGATGTAAGTAACTATGGCCTCGGCTTAATTATTCTCGGTGTATTTGATCAGGCGGATAAATACAGATAGGCTTGTTGTGGATGATTATAGCATAGATTCTTCATGTTTCATTATTTGAATAATTTATGCATTTATAGGTTTTAAAGCGATGAATATGCATTTATCCGGGACCTGCTCATGACTCATGAGACACGATTTCTTTGATAGGGGGAAAGACTCGCTATCCTGATTGGCTGTCTCTCACTTTCTTTCATCAGCGCGTGCTTAACAAGTCATTAGTTAATTCGAGACATGTGCATATGGCAAACATTCGTTCAGTAGTTAAATCTAATCTTAGATTAACTAATATTGATCAATTTACTAATCGCTGATTACTTAACACGAAGATGTGCATTCCACCCTATGACAACCCAATTAGACAATGAAATTCTGCCGGTCGACAGTTAAGAAGCGGTTTCAGAAATCATTGGTCACGCGGTCCGATATCTATGATTCATACAACTCATACATCGAGGAAGCAATGTCAGTTGGCGGAAACTGTGGCGACAATTCGGTTACGCCACCGTCGATTAAACCTGAGCTTCGCGCTCGGGCAATCGCTCGTGGTGTAATCCTTAATTATCGTCTTTAAAAAAGTGAATCAATCATTCGACGCGCACTCTTCTTATTGCAAGTAGCCTATATCACCTCCCGGATTCAATCCAACCGTTCTTAAGAAACTAATCGAATGCGGTTTTCTTTTCCATTCAC
The DNA here is from genome assembly GCA_907163375.1 of Prostheceraeus crozeri. NCBI lineage: Eukaryota > Metazoa > Platyhelminthes > Polycladida > Euryleptidae > Prostheceraeus > Prostheceraeus crozeri. The sequence goes on from CAJQUW010005736.1 coordinate 85,114, forward strand.
TCAGGAATTAAAATGTACAGGTGCAGTAGAAGTAGAACTGGCCAAATTCGATGGGAAATAGGAGGCGCATCATTGTCATTTATATCACAATCGCTTCTACTTTCACGGTTATCAAAATCGTCCTCGCTACTGCTGATATCACCGATATCTCTTCACGTACTTTCACTCCTCGTGGTCATATTGTCACAAGATGCGATGTGTGAATGGGGTGAACATTCAAAATTTTGAGGTCATAATTAGCAATCAGATTTGAGATCTATTCGAAACTGCATGATAGTGAAATTCGGCGATAAAATCCCATTGAAGCGCATAACGTGTGACAATTCAAATTCACCATATCGCAGCGAACGGGTTAATGACCGCTTTCTACTAATACAAACTTCCCCTAGTTTTGTCAACAAAGAGGCTTTTTACGAATTTTGTCACAAAACCATTGCCATTGTACTGTTACTGCATATAAGTTTGATGTTTGTACGTTGTTGTCTAACAATGGCAATGATTAGCTCCGAGTCCAAGTCCCTTCTGATCTAAAACAAGCATTTCCGAGTACAAGCTCTGTCTAAGCCGAAGCCGACTCCGAGTCTGAGTCCTATCCCAGCCAAAACCTCCTCCGAGTCCTATCCCAGCCCATACTTCCTCACAGTTCGAGTTCTATCTCAGCCCAAACGTCAGAGTTCGAGTCATATCCCAGCCCAAACCTCCTCAGAGTCCTATCCCAGCCAAAAACCTCCTCCGAGTCGAGTCCTATCCCAGCCCAAACCTCCTCAGAGTTCGAGTCCTATCCCAGTCCAAACCTCCTCAGAGTCCTATCCCAGTCAAAAACCTCCTCCGAGTCGAGTCCTATCCCAGCCCAAACCTCCTCAGAGTTCGAGTCCTATCCCAGTTCAAACCTCCTCAGAGTCATATCCAAGTCCAAACCTCCTCAGAGTTCGAGTCCTATCCCAGCCCAAACGTCAGAGTTCGAGTCATATCCCAGCCCAAACCTCCTCAGAGTTCGAGTCCTATCCCAGTCCAAACGTCAGAGTTCGAGTCATATCCCAGCCCAAACCTCCTCAGAGTTCGAGTCCTATCCCAGCCAAAAACCTCCTCAGAGTCCTATCCCAGCCCAAACCTCCTCAGAGTTCGAGTCCTATCCCAGTCCAAACGTCAGAGTTCGAGTCCCATCCCACCCAAACCTCCTCAGAGTTCGAGTCCTATCCCAGTCAAAAACCTCCTCAGAGTTATATCCCAGTCCATACCTCCTCAGAGTTTGAGTACCATCCCAGTCAAAAACCTCCTCAGAGTCATATCCCAGTCCATACCTCCTCAGAGTTTGAGTACCATCCCAGTCTATACCTCCTCAGAGTTCGAGTTCTATCCCAGTCAAAAACCTCCTCAGAGTCATATCCCAGTCCATACCTCCTCAGAGTTTGAGTACCATCCCAGTCTATACCTCCTCAGATTTCGAGTCCTATCCCAGTCCAAACCTCCTCATAGTTCGAGTCCTATCCCAGCCAAAATCTCCTCATAGTTCGAGTCCTATCCCAGTCAAAACCTCCTCAGAGTTCGAGTCCTATCTCAGCCAAATCCTCCTCCGCTTATCCCAGTCAAGAACACCACTGAATCATATCCCAGCCTAAACTTCCTACGAGTCCAATCTCAGTCAAAGTCCGCTCCGAGTCGAAGCTCTGTCTGAGCCAAAGTTGGCTCTGAGTTCTATTCCAACCAAAACAGCCAACTCCAATTCGATTCCGAGTCCTTTCTTTGCCAGAACCACCTCTGAGTTGGAGTGACTCCGATTCTGAGTACTGTCACATTCTAAATATTCATCTCTGTCTCCTAGACAAGTAAATATCTTCATGCTTAAGTTCACCGTTCATGTGTTGACTTTAATGCAGATGATTGACAGTATGTCCTCCCTTAAGCCCTCAAGTGTCTGTACTTGAACTTGTTGAACTCCTCAACGATAAATATTTCTCTCTTGTTTGAATTGAAGCTCTATTTTGTGGACACAATCAATTAACAACATTTTTCTAACCATGGAAGAAGAGGCACGATAGCAGATGGAAAGAAGTCGTCAGGAAAACGGGAGTTTGTTGTCAATGAACGCCTAATTAGACACCATACTAGGCCAAGAAAACATTATGGATCTCACTGAGAAACGGTGAACATGTAGATGTAGCGCTGATTGAACAAATAGGAGAAGGACGTTAATTGCAGTTTCCTGAGTTTCACCACCATTTCCTTGAATTCCTTCGACAGTTTCCTGTAGAATAAAACTTCCAACTTCGTCCGTAATGTTGTCCATTTAATAAATACAATAGAAATCACGTGAAATTGTTGCCTGGAACGTAGAAGAAATGAAAAACCATTAGGGATATCCAAATATATTTGATGTCTCTATTGATGGGGAAATAGTTTCTTGAGTTTTTATTTATCTTTAGTTTTATAGAGAGAAAACTGACACAAGAAAGTGACAGCTTGCAAATTTGGAAGAAATATAAAAATGTTACCTGGATTTTCCATATTCCTAATATCTTTATGTGAATGAACATTCAGATAATTTAATTTGATAAATGATATGAAAAATGATTTAACCTTCAGGTGCTTGTCCTCGTGCAAATTTACTGCTGTCACCTAATTTGCACGTGTACACATTTAAATGATGCCGATTTTCTAGACTGTTGACATATTTCAAAGTTGTGTGCATGCAAACTAAAAGTCACGAAAAAATGAGGTTTTGTCTCACTTATTTTAGGAGATTTAGAAAGAAGTTGACGGCGGGAAGATTTGCATTATAATGCGGTTCATGAATTTTCCTTGAATTTTCATCCTAATTTTCTTTTTATTAGGACACCTATTAGTGAATTTCCATTCATTTTTGATATCCAATAGTATACACTACTCATTTAGAGGCACCAAGTGGCTAGTACAGGGATAATTTTCAAAATTTTGGTTTCCTAAAAATTGAAAAAAAAAATATTTTTTTGATCGCAGGAACGCAATCTCTACAAAAAAACTGAATATTTTGATATATGGAAAAGATTTCACTGCATGTTGACATTTTTTTGAGTCGGCCTTACTATGTACTTGCTCTATCATTTTTCGAATTTGCATATCCGGGCAAGAGAAAAGGCTGCACACATAGAGTAGTACGCTACTGCTTGTGCCATAGAGTAGTTATATTAGGTAGAGTGGTTCCGCATTTATTAAATCCCCAATGTGCATACACTTTCGATTTTATTAAATGAACTCAAGAGGGATATGGTCGGAATTATTTCCAAATGTGAGATATCCACATTTATGCAGTTTTAAAGAAATTACAACGGAATTGACTGATCATGATAGCATAATGCAGAAGGAAGTGATATTATTTTACTAAACACTTTGTATTTTACAGATCGTCCGTTAAAGTTAAAGCGTCTAAATAAAAATCGATGTGTCACGACTTGTGTTCTCTTGCAAGCCACCAAGCTGATGACGACGTTTCATTGATGGACATCTGTCCTGAAATCATGCGAGCTTCTATCAAAGCAGTTCACACAGTGCTTCATTCTCTCTGAGGGACATTCACATCAAAATCACCAATGTCAACAACAGCAGAATCACGAGGATGCACGCTCAATGCAATCTCACTTTTCTTATTCATAACAACACTTAGCATAGATTCTTAATATGTCATTTCAAAAGATCGTGAAGTTTTGCCTATGTAATTAGCATTGAAAGGCGACATTTAAACTCATAAACAACATTATAAGTATCACAATTAATATTTTTCAGATAAACGATCGCAAAGGTTGCAGTTGTCGTGTTTTTTACTTTTACATTTATTGCGACTAATTAAACAACGGGATAATGTAAGAGTACTAGTATTTACTAGTCGAACATTGAGATTATATTTCCATATTATAGAATTAATTCATCAGCTTAAACTGTAGTTAACAAAAGGCACAGATAAATTGACATTTTTTGCATTGGAAGGATGCTTCATATTCTTCGATTTACGTTTAAAATAACCTTTTTGAAACCGCTTTTCTCAAAATTTTGTTTAGCATTAGGGGCTGCTTCAGTTTAATCTACTATCTGTGAAAAATGCTATATTAAACAAAAGCCTAAGAAAAGCGGTTTCAAAGACAAAGATTTTAAATACAAATCGAAGAATAGGAGGTGTCATTCGAATGCAAATAAAAAGGTTGATTTATTTACCTGTGCCTTTTTTAGCGATGGTTTGAACAGAAAAACTAATTCTCTAATTCGCAAATATAATCTCAATGTTGATCTTGCTGATACCACTGTTCCTACATTATCCCGCTGTCTAAATAGTTGTAAAAATATCAAAATTAATATACGCTGCTGTTGATATTGGCAACTTTGATGTGAATATCTTTCAGAGTGCGTAAAGCGCGGTGAACACTGCTTTGATAGAAGCTCACATGATTCCGGACAGATGTCCATCAATGAAACGTCGTCATGAGCCTCCTGGCTTGTAAGAGAACACAAGTCGCGCCATATCGATTTTTATTCAGCTTTTGCACATGTATGTCGATAGTAGCATGCCATATGCACCTGTTTTAAGTCAGTGAAGAAGGTTCTGGACAAGAAATGTCATGTAAAACTCGTTTTTTATTTTATTCAATGTTTTTGCAGAACTTTAAAGGAGTGTGTTTCCAGAAGACGAGTGCAACCATTTTTATTGTAAAATTAAAAAATGCTAAAAAATCTGTCAAAAAGCGGTGATTTAAACCTCCTGATAACTATCACGACATTGAGGCGTCTTCAATTTGTACACAAAGGGCCATGACGCACAAATGACGTCGAATTTGTCCCTGCGGATCGCTGTATGAGACTTTGATACGTTGTTCGGCGCTCTTCAGTGAGTTTTTAATTCATCGAATAGTACGTGCACACAATGCAGTCACACATGCTTGCATACATGCTACTGTTGTCGTCAGGATCCTCAAGAAAGCTAGCTGTTCGGACAAAGCAAAAGTGGTCATTGAGCGATAGTTGTTGTCGTAGCGTTCGTCTGGCAAATTATGTCTTCTTGAGAGACACAGGCGCCATGGGTACGATATGAATGAACCGAAGTGTGCCTCGAAGTTTATCACTAAGACATTGCACAAAGGAGAATCATCACTTAAGCGCAAAGAAGAATGTTTGATCGAAAAATTTTCCAACCTGCTGCACACGATGAGAATGCACGTAATTCAAAAGATTCCGGCCACTGAAAGAAGCAGAATCCTAAGAAAAGATGAAGAGTATGCTGCCGAGTATGCATGCATTGTGATACTAGCAGATTCTGTAGAATAAAATATATCTCGAGCAGAAATCTTATTATACTGCGCTGAAAATTGTATTAGGCAACTAAAAGACTAAAATCAGTATAGAATGGAGGATTCTAGAAAAGCAGACAATTGCCTGGGGCTGGGCAAAGGTCCAACTGTCTTTTATTAAGAAAGAAGGGGTTAAATTTGAATTGAAATTTTGCAGCAGGAGAGCAATGAATACCAACATTAGAAAATGTGCGCACCAAGTGGATTGTGAGGTGAATTTTTTGAAATTCGGAGCATCGCTTTAGACGCTAGGTAGGGTGCTGGAAACGTCACCAAAAGGAGAGGGATCAGGAGCCTGGTACATGGACGGGACAGGATTATTGATTAATGTACATGTATATATAACACAAATGAAGTCAGATGGACACTAGTACTTTATTATCTTCACCAGACTGGCCGCACAAAAGAAGCGTCGATGAAAGCGAACTCTCGTACCCTTTTGCTATGCATAACAGATATTAGAAGTGTTGCGTAATTTATTCGCGAAGGAGGAATGTCTACTGAGAAGCTACCCTAAGGGAGTTTTACAATCTGATCATAAACAACAAACCACCTCACTTTTGTCGAAATTCAATCGATTCTTAGGCTATCGATATTCCAATCATGACGCACGTCAACCGACTTGCATCATTTGAGAGCTCGTATTCTGAGCTTTCAAATAAGCAGTGATAAACTTTTATCCATTATTTTGCTCAGTGGTTAAATGTCAAAATCTCTCAATTTAGAAATTGAAATTTTATATAAGAAAACACGTGAGAATGATAAAGAATTAGGAGCGGAGACAACTACGTTTCCTGAAGTATCTTTTGATAGATCTTCATCGAAATCGGTGAAATGGGGAGGAAATAGTGGTGTCGTTAAGTTTTTGTAAAATAGTAACTCTAATGATTGAAAATGTCTTATAGTCCGGTAGCCAGAGTTTCAGCAGCAAACGAGACCGGAAATGAAACTTTCACAGAATGATGTAAACCTTATGACTACTACGAATCGGCACGTCTACTGAGGTCTACCGGGTTCCTCTTCTTGTCAGACATGATCAAAGAAAATCACATGCTGATCAAATGGCACGCAGATTGAAGTTATTATCAAAAATGAAATTTTCTATATCTTCGCTAATGAAGTCAGAAATATTGAACCTAGAGCCATAATTTTTGACATGGAATGAGTTCAAGTCATTTGCTATCACCTGTATGTGTTATAAGAGCAGCTTCCGTCTGGTCAGAGAAATGCAAGAAGTGATATATTCTTAAATTATACTAGTATAAGAGATTATGGTGAAATATGGTTGAAATCAGTTAAAATGTTGTGTTTGCCAACACGGGAAGCTTACTGGACCTGAATGTGTTTCACTTCGTGATCAAAGGTACAATGGCACATGATGATGTGAAGACATTCTATCCTGCGCGGGAATGTATCATGATACACTGTAAATCAGTGGATACGAAAATTACATACAAACGTATACCAAGATCGCATACAATTTGAAACTAACATTTGATACGAGATTCTCGTATGCTTACAGAGATCTGGTGTGTTTTTCATGCGAAATCTCACTTTCTTTCATATGTGATTGGTATGTAGCGATACGAACTATTTCTATCTGTGATTGGCTGTTCTACGAAGAAACACGAGTTGTTGGTATGTTTTATATACGAGACCCGATGGAAATTCATCCTCATTCGTATGCCTCTGGCATGTAGAGCTTTAAGTCACATAGCAAAAAAATATATATTACAAACTACTGTGAATAACTTTTTTCAGTAATGCCAGTCGTGAATATTTATTTTTGATAGTGTGATACTTAACTAGATTAGATTTATTGTGAATTTTATGCTCCACGAGTATGTCGTCGTTGCTACTTGCCCAGTAACATTAACAGGACGCTTGGCTAGCTCTACTTTATGAACCAAGTTGATTTACATCAATTTATTCTAACGATATCTTTCGAGCAACCATGTTGACTTATATATCTCAAACATAATGTAATTATTTTTGCGTTCATGAATTAGAATGTGTTTCTCTTCTGGATTGAAAATATGCTTAATTTCAAAATTACATAATGCATAATTGTTGATGGTTGAATACTTATTGATTATTCATGAAATGCCTCAGACTTACGTGTATTAAAATCGAATTCAGTATTGAAAGAATGACTCTTGAACGTCATTATCTCACTACTTGCAGAACAGTAGTAACATTAGTGAGATCTATATAGACAAAATGCCTTAAATCAAGATACTTTGGACATCATTGATGCCTTCTTTTAACATTGTGCTAGTATGGCTTTAGTATGTAAAGCATACCACATTTGAAATAACATACGAAAAGCATGCAAATAGATACAGAAATCTACCAAAAATATTTTGGTATGCATCCTTTGTATGTGATTGGTAGTGAGTGATTTATAGTGTACCATGATGCAATATAAGGTTCAGCTCATGGGATAATAATTGATACAAACCAATTGGTACAATTAATAGATACAGTAATGATATTGAGTGATTGATAGAATAGTGATGCAAATCAAAAGGTGGTTTTTAATGGTGCATACATATACAAAATTTTTGATGATACTTTTATCAAAGGAAGTTGATGATATTTGTGATGATGCCTGGACTAAAATTCTCTGAATTGCATCTGTTTCGCTGAGAATTTCAAATGCTTCCTGACTTAGGTTTGCTTTCTTTGATCCTGCCTGACATGAAGACTCGGTAGACGCACAGATTCGAAAGCAGCCATAGGATAGGCCCTCCATCATTCTGTAAAAGACTAATTTCTGACCTCGCTCCTTGCAGGAACTCCAGCTGGTGGCCAGACTATTAGCTGGACCACAGAATTAGAAAGGGGCGTCTCTTCTTCTGTTTAACTAGAAAGGAAGCATTGGAGCATGTAACGTTAATGAAATGGCACAATCTGCTGACATAATACCATAGCAATCGAAAAATGAGCTGCCAGTTCAACATTAAACACGCCAAATAGTGCGAAGTTTAATTGACTGTTATCAACCGGATCACACAGCAAAAAGACACAGTCGATGTCAAGTTCTACAGAGAAGTTTGTGGAATGCTTTTTCGTGCGCCTGCTAACTTTTCTAATAATCTTCGGAGGGCCCAACATTATCGAGAAACCGTTTGCGCAATGACCTGAATTCTTCGAATCTGAAGGAATCGTGGCGATCGGAGCATTTTGAAGGAATTCACAGCAATCCGAAATTTTTTTACGACTATTTTGCATATCTCTGCAAAGTATTGAAAAATTCTTTTTTTGCCCACTTAGTAAGCTCCTGCAAGTGCCATCGTTTTAAATTAGTTTGTACTTCTAACAAAGTGATACGAATAAACAATCTAATTCTGTGAGCTGGATAGCTAAACAACTCTATACGGACGGTGTAACAGCATTAGCCAATTGTATGGATGACCGATCATGTTATGGCAATCACTCTGTATTGATCACATGATACTTCAGTATATGGTCGGTAAATTAATAGTTTGCATCAGTTAATTCAAACATCAATTGTAAATAGCGAAATATATATATATAACATATAACGCATCGATACAATATAAATAGCCTTTATGAAATTTCACAAAGTTACTTTTCAAACACTGTCCATGAAGACAACCACTAGTCGATCGAAGTGACAGGCGAGAGAATTCACGCACAATGTTAGCTGAGTTTGTCAATTGTAAAAACATAAAAATTTCGATCTTCATTGAGCTACACATCAATATTTGGTTGTAGCATGAGACAGACATTTCATACTTCCTCGTTAAATAAGAAATGTGTCAGCACTGACAAATGAACATTTTATCAAGTTTGAATGACATCTACGGTATTTCTAGCATTCTGAATCAATCTAAAGTTTGTTGACATTCGTGGGGAATATCAAGTAATGGAATTGAATGATTTGACTAATTAATTATAAACCTTTCCATAGTTTATTGAACCACTCAAACATTCAAAAAAAAAAGTTTTGAGAATCAGAAGTAGGTATTTTCAATTCATTTAATTGAAATAATTGATGTGGTTTATTTCTAAGATGAACAATTTAGTGTCAAGTGCAGAATTTAGTCACAAATGGTGCTACAAATAATGAACTTTGCCATGTGAAATGCATTGTCTATGCAAACCCCTTTATCTGTCCTGATAAACAAGGAGAGCCGAAGCATTAATCAACGCTTTCAAGATGATTGTTTGTCTACTGAAATAATTGGTCTGATAATCTTTACATGCGAAACAAGTCAAGTGGTTTCAAGTGACATTCAATTGAGTGAATTGTGATAATTCCAGGGTTATTCATTCATGCTCGAAGATCTTTACATACTGCCTTACGTGGAAAGATAACCTTTATTACCGCAATGATAAATTGATATCATCGTTTTATCATGGATTGACCGTGCCTGGACATTTTGTTATGCCCGGGTAATTGATATTCACAACAGAATGAAACTAAATAGACGATAGATCAAATTGCAATGCAAAAGATGTGCGGCTGGTAGGATTCAAACGTACTACCATGAATAACTAGACCTCTGCTCTACCAACTGAGCTGTAAGCCAGTTATGCGACTGTGTCAATTGGCAGGATCAAAGCCTCAGCACCACACATCAGTTGTCATAGCAATTATAATCAGTGAATAAATAACTCGTCACAATTGTGACAATTTCGACATTAAGGCAAGTAGCGGAGATCAATTGTCCACCAAAGCATCATAAACCATGTCGCAATGCAATTAACAACAAAATAAAATTAAATAAACGATATGAAATACAGCTGTGGGTCTATCCAAACCAGTATCCATGTGTAATGATATTAATATTGCTAAATTTTCACCAGTAGAAAAGAGGGTGCATGACGATTGATATACAGCGTAGCAAACTTGTGACAACTCTTTTGCCGCAAACTCTGCCACATCAAAGGAGAGAATGACAATATATGAGGCGGGATTGCTTCTTATAAGGAAAAATTCGGTGATGTGATGAATGTTCACATGTTTCATGACCTTTCTCAAATTGCTGCACGACCTATCCAACCGTGTTCTTAGGCCAAGCAAGTTGGCCCGATTTAGCCATTTTCTCGCCTGACCTACAGATCAAGCTTGTCCAAGTATTTCCGTGGGAGATCCCAGATAACTGGTCAGCAGTAAGTCATGTGATAGAAAAGAAGGCTACAATAAGCGTCCCAAACCAGAGATGAGTGGCTACAATTGGAAAAAAGTGATCCCATCAGAGATTCGACAACATCGAAACACCCAAGATATTGTCCGTTTTCATCGTAATAGGATTCCGATTTGGTCGCAGTTAATCTATGTTACTTCTATAAAAGTCGTCATAGCCACCCTTTAGCTTCGTAGTAACAAGATTGCTGAATTTCCACAATACACTTACCTACATACATGTACATGTACATCGATTTTGACAATTTTTGGAAGCATGAATTCAACAGGCTAATAAATATTCAGAAAATCCTTGATAATAACTACACGCATGATATTTTTGACAGTCACTGACAATAACCGAACGTCTCGGCCTGGTTAAGGATATGGGTTTTCGTACGAACCAGACGTCCTGGACTAGTTTTTAAGAAATTAGTACTATGCAACGTTTGTACTCTTACCGTTTGATCCGACGAATTCGGATGCGACCTTTTGCGACGAAATGGGATGCGACGATTCGGAAGTGCAACCAAAACGGATGCGACTAAATCGGAACTGCGACGCTTTGGTATAAATCCCATGCTACCATGACGAATTTCACAATTATTGATCGACATGTACCTAGAAAAATTCATCATGATCGAAAGAGACAAAGACATGAATTGCGTTTGTGAACGTCAATAGAAACTTCCTGTTAGAAGCGGTCGGGTGCCACGTTGATCAGTTACCTGGCAAGGAGGGACTGGGGATGGAGCACGAAGCTGTTAAGGGTGACCTACTTGACCCTAATCAGATTGGTCACTCTTTATGCTTCGCCGGCTTGGAACCGTGAGTTTCTGCGAAGAGCTGTGAGAGGTTGGAGAGGGTTCAACGTCAATGTGCGAGGACCATCGTAGGCACACTCGAGAGCGCGCCTAGGGAGGGTGTTATTTAGGAAGCTGGGCTCTGCCAATTCATTTTGCTGGCTCAGAGAGGGGAGTGGGAGAGATGCTTGAGGGCTCGAGAGATGAACCCGAGGAGATAGTAGGGACTTTTACATAATACATAACTTTATATGTATAATTTATGTATACACTGTAAATCGCTCAATACCAATCACATACGAAGGATGCATGCCAAAAATATTTTTTTGGTTATATTTCTGTATTCTCTTGGTATATATTTGTATGCTTTTCGTATGTTTTTTCAAATGTGGTATGATTTACATACTAAAGCCCATACCAGTAGAATGTTAAAAGAAAGCATAAATCATTTCCAAAGTATGCTGATTTAAGGCCTTTGTCAATAAAGATCACACTAATGTTACTACTGTTCTGTAAGTAATGAGATAATGACATTCAAGCGTCATACTTTCAATAATGAATTCGATTTTAGTACACGTAAGTCTAAGGTATTTCATGAATAATCAATAAGTATTCAATCATCAACAATTATGCATTATGTAATTTTGAAATTAAGCACATTATCAATCCGAAATAAAAACACATTATAATTCATGAAAGCAAAAAATAGTCTTGTTTGAGATATATAAGTCAACATGATTGCACGAATAATATCGTTTGAATGAATTGACGTTAATCAACTTGGGTCATAAAGTAGAGTTAAATAAATGTCGTGTTAATGTTGCTAGACATGTAGCATCGACCGCATAGTCGTGGAACATAAAATTCACAATCAAATAGATCAATGTACTCAAATATCACTCTATCAAAAAAAGAGCAATATCTGCATATACAACAATTTCGGGTTGCGCAGTCACTTAAATAATTTTATTTCTTCTTTTTCTTCAACCGTTTATCCGTCCACTGTTGGATGAAGGCCTCTACACGATGTCGCCAACCTCGTCGGTCTTGTGCTTCTCGCATCCATGTTTTTCCTGCCACTTTAGTTAGATTGTCTTTCTAATGCGTTCTCTGTCTTCCTCTTCTTCTTTTTGTCGTCCCTCGGATACCATTCCGTTACCGATTTTGTCCAACGGCCCATCTTGTCTTTTGCCACATCTCCATTTCAGTTGTTTTCTGCAGTCTCCAGGACGTCACTTACTCCTGCCTGTTGTCTAATCCATGTGGCTTCTTCTTTTTTTATCTCGTATTGTGTAATCTTCAACATTGCCTTTGGGTAACTTGAAGTTTATTTTTATGTTCCTTCGTTATCCTTCACACTTCCGCATCCGCATGTCAACACAGGGAGAATGCACTGATTGAATGTTTGTCTCTATAGACAAGTGGTATGTCACTCTGAATATTTATCTTTTGCTTACCATGCTTGTATACATTCCTTATGATTTCCTTAGCGATGTTGCTGAGCTCATGCTTGCTAAGTGACCAATTCTAAGGTAAACTATATTCTTGAACCTCTTCGATCTGCACGTTGTCGAACACTCACGGGTTCCGAAATATAACACTGTTTTTCATGATTTTCGTGTTGTCTACAATTTATTCTTAGTTCTCTTTGTTTACTGGCAAGTGCTAACTCGTTTATCATTCTTCGATAGTAAATAACATACTAATCATTATAAATCAATAAATCAATTAAGATTGCAATTTATTAACTGATGGCAACACAGAGAATTTAGATAAAAAGCAAAGTCTCTAGAACGGAGATGTAGCTTCGTGCATTATCTAATATTCGGCAGAAAAATCGCACGGCATTTTTCACTAGGAAACGCTTCTTGTCAACCACTGTATGATTGGGTGAGAGTTAGTCACATATATGTGATTCTTAACCTTTTCATTGGTTTATTCATGCCACAATTCAATGCTGCGACATTGAGTCAATTTTCATTTAGTCAACTTTAGATAAACAATCTAATTTCTGATGGATGGCAACTATTAATTGCAAAAGTTTTGAAAACATGGAGTTATGTATATTAGGTAGAGAGGTTCCGCATTTATTAAATCCCCAATGTGTAGTCACTTTCGAATTTTATTAAATGAACTCAAAGGAGATACAGTCGGAATTGTTTCAAAATGTGTGATATGCACCATTTATGCAGTTTTGAAGAAATTACAACGCGATTTGAATGATCATGATAGTAAAGCAGAAAGGAAAATGATATTATTTCACAGATCCTCCTTGGTCATGACAGCCTTGGAGAGGCAATATTTACTTAAATTGGGCAACCCGGTGAGCAGCTATTGCTTTCATGGAATTAGAAATATGAAATTTCAGCACAGAATGCAGAATAAGATGTCGACTTTTTCTTGAAGACTTCCATTAAAACGGATCATAAATAATTAGTTAGGGTAGGATGCTTATTAGCAAAATATTCATTCCTTTTTGATATCCAACTTGTTGCATACTACTTACATAGAGGAGTCATCTTTGAGTAGTATATAAATTGGCAAATTCTGACCTTTTTAAAAAACCAGCTCCACCCCCCACCCCAATAATTTTTTGGACCACGGGAAACGTTATCTTCTCAAAAGCTGTGAATCTTTTTCGTCTAATAAAAATTTTCACTGTTAACAGATACTTTTTTGAGTAGGACACTTCTACCTATATACTTCTCTATGGTTTTGAAGCAAGATATTTTCATCCATTGATTCAAGTACGTGGTACGTTCAATAAAGTGGCCGACCTCAGCATTTAATTTTGTTTGAATTAAGTTGTTGTTATTTCTTTTATGCAGTAAGCATGAGGATATCAAATTTCGTTTAATACCAGAATTTCTGAAATAACGTTATATTTTCCTCCCAATTTTCAAATGTCAAAATTCGTAAATGTCATCTTATTTTTTTCAATCTCTAAATTTTCAAATTCTTTTTTTGTGTTACTTCAGAGAAACGTGTATCTTACTACACAGAAAGACTGGTTATATGAAAACAAATTCCTGCTTTAACATTCTGTTTTTCTACATATCCACCGTTATTTTCGACACACTTTCTTGCATTCAAGGAGGCACAAAAAAGCGCGTCTTTCAAAGAAGTCCTCTGACAAAGAAGAAAAAAGAGTTTTTCAACGGATTCCCTGAATCTCTTGGTCGGTGTCAAAATGATGTCCACGCAAGTGCTTCTGAGAAGATTGAAAGCCAGAAGTCACTTGGTGCAAGGTCAGGACTGTTAATGCGAGATGTTGAACAAAAGGTCAGTCCTGGCGTTCCCTATATGCTAGTGGTTCCAACACTACAATTGAATTTGGTTGACAAACTCCTTTTACTGCTATTCGTCGGTCGCTCTTGAATTTTTTCTATCAGATCCTCGTCGCTCTTGATCCTCTTGCTTCATCGACGACTGAAACTCGAGCACTTTTGAATTTTCTTTGCCAATATTTAACAGTCGTGTGAGAAGGAGCACTTTCATCATTAGACAGCATTCAATTCATTTTAAAATATGTCTTTTAACAGAAGTCCCTTTTAAAACAAAAATCAAATGACAGTGCGATATTCAATTTGCGAGACTTCCAACGTCATTTTCGTCTCAACTTCGATCATAAAGTACACAAGATCGTGTTGCACATTGAACATCGGTTCTGGATTGACAACTCATGCAATCACTTTGGCGCGCGCGCGTAATAGTCAATTAAACAGCGCATAAGAACGAGAACGGCTCATTATGGACTGCTAACACTAACTAACTGCCTGGCTCGTTGAGGATGTTTGAACAAGTAATAATAGGTTAGAAAAATAAGAATGTTGAATATTTAGAGAATTGAAAAAAGATTTAGATTGACATTTACGAATTTTGATATTTGAAAATTGGTAGGAGGAAAATATAACGTGTATTTCAGAAATTCTGGTATTAAAGAGGTTTATTAAACAACTTAATCAAAAATTAATGCGTGAGGTCGGGCCCAACTTATGAACGCCACACACGTACTTTGAAAGTAATCTGCAACTTCAGATAGCAAGCTCTAAAAAGTAAACTAGGTCGTTTGCTAGTTTTCTGTTTATGTAGTTACCTTTAACTTTTTGATACGCTGAATTGTTTCTGAAGCCCGGCTTGAGTTGAAGGTGGGATTTACGCCCACATCTCTTGGACCTTTATTGGGTGGGGAATCTGTCCTTCTTTCAAAATGCCTGAGGTACATTTATCACTTAATAGCTGCTCTATTGTCATTTTTTAATATATTTTGAAACAGGGACTGCGCTTGGTTGGGTTTGACCGTTCAAGATTTAGCGGTTTCTCGAAACGGAGATTGTCCTGATCAGGTTTTCTGTTGATGACCTCATTTAAATTAGTCAAATTATTTGCATTCTCACTAACAGGGACGCCGGCAAGTGGTGTTGCAGGGCACAGAATTAAATATTTTGTTTATCTGCTTCGGTCTGCTAGAAGTGTGATTAATGACCAATAATTGACGGCACATCGTGGAACCTATTAAGTGGCAAAAAGGAAATCCTAATGCCTTACAGAGATAGGTAAAAAAAGTAGTGCGTCGCTTGGCGTTTTAATGTGAGTTCCAGCAACTTGTGATTCGTTTGCTAAAAAATTCCTTCAGATTCTGATGAATTCAGATTCATTGCGCACAGGTTGTCTCCATTATGTTGGCCCCTCCGATCATTATTAAAGACAGTAGCAGGCGCCCCCCTATTAAAAATTAGTTCACTGATGATTTCACATCCTCTCCTCGGCATTGCTCACTGTATAGTGCATTCACTGAATAGATTGCTTGCCAGAAAGCGTATGTGTGTTTTGGGGTGTGCGTAGTGATTATCACAGCACGGCTCGCATCTCTCACTGGCTCTGCGTGTCCTCTGCTGACAGCTTATTGTTTGCATTTCCTATAGCAAGCGCTACTCGAATTTAGCCATTCGCGAAGGAGCAAGTTGTCTTAATCCTGTGATGTGCCATTCCCCGATATTATGGATTACTTAACAATTCCTTCCTTTTAGGAAACCGAAGCGCGCGCCAGATAAATCTAATGTCTGTGGTTGCCAGTGTTGAAGGTGTTGCAGACCTGCCCTAATACAAATGTTGCACCTGTTGCATGTCGTGTTCCTCTTCATAAATTGGCGGTAATTTTCCTTTTAAACTTAATTTATCGGATTTATTTGACCAAAATCGCAGATACCTATTAGGGTCAAATTTATAGTGAACACTTTTGATTTTGGTCGCTTGTCAACATCTTATTGACACTAATCTAATAATTCTATTCTGCTGGAATTATTTTCCCATACTATCGCGGAAATAGTGGGTGTGCTTAACAAAAATTATTGAATAATGGGAATAGTAACATATTTTAATGGATGTGTGTGATCTGGTAAAATTACAATCATAAAGACTTGTGCAAGCAACAATATAATGGAATGTTAAGATAACTTACATGTATTTACTGATATAAGATATTTTCTAAATTTCATTATTTTTAGGCCAATATTGTTATAAAAAAGATGTTAATTTTGTGCTGAGTGTATGTGTGCTTCAATGATTTTCTTTCCATTATACTAGGAAAGCATGCATGTCATGTGAATTATGTAAAAGTCAATATATTCTTTCTCAACTCAACGGCAAAAAATGTACGAGCTAAACTTTCCGCAGATATGCATGCTTGCTTTACTATACCCATATTGTATATATTATTAATATATATATATTATAGATAATATATTTATCTGATTTAATTATATATATAGTATATATCTAATTATATATGTTATGTATTTATAGTTTTATATATTATATTATAGAATAAATTAAATCCCTAACAGTCGTCACTCAGAAAAAAAGCTTGTTGATTTGTTTCAGTGCCCGACCGGTTTTCACTTGGTTCACCTCCAAGCTTTTACACAGGGCCTATACTTATAATGAATTCAATCAATTCATATCATAGGCTACACATTACATAGTAAGTGAAGTTCATAAATGTCATGAGATGAAAATAAAATTGATTAATGCCACTCGACATCGTCAAGTGTAGGTGAACAATCTATGGTCTCGATTAAGTTGAAGGTCTTATAAACACTAATACACCATTTTTCTTTATTCTCCCTATAAGCTCGATCACAGTTAGGGGGCAGCTTTAAACAAATTGGGGGATTATGCTGAAGGTGGAGGATCACTCTGTGTGAGCATGAAGAGATGTGCTTGCTTACAAATAGCACCCTATAGTTTCAGTCCTTCACTTGTTGCCTGTTGAAACTCGAGTCCTGGATCTCAATGTGTCACCCGTTGGCAACATATAGGGCGTGGCAACCTCTACATTGAAGCACGTAGATCAAGTCCTTTGAGTTACAGTTCTTGTTGTTGTGTTTAATCCAGAAAGTTTTCACTTCGGTGTTGCGTTTATAGTTGAAAGTTGTTCCTGTTATAATAGAATTACAGCATTGACAACGTGAATCTCCGCATTTTGTTACACCTTTCAGTATTGTACGATTATTGTTTGATAGAATTCGTAAAAGAGATGGAGGCTGACGATAAGACATTCTTGTCTTATAATCCGGTGGAATGTATCAGTGAGCTTCAAACTGGAAAACGAAGGAGTTATCACTATTCCTGTAAAAACTAGGGATTATTTGGATTTGTATGTTTTGGATATACGATATAATTTTTGATTCGTCGTTACATTTTGGAGGTGATGTATTCGGGGATTTTGATTTTCGGTATTGCGTCATTAATTAATTTGTCGGGATAATCCAAACTCTTTCAACCGGATTTTTCATTTCCTTCATTCTGACCTATTTCTTTTATATATATAAGGAAATCATTAAGAAATCGTTCAACCATGCAAAAAGTATTAAAAAATGAAAACGCAATTATCAAGGAAATACTGGAAGCTCAAGGAAAGAAACAATACCCAAAAAATTACTTGGAAAATCGTCAAAAAATGTAAACCCTACAGGCCAGGACATTCGAAGTGTTATTTATGTTCTTATGAAATAGTACTACATTTTGAGAAGCAGAGACAAAAATCTTCTTAACAGGCAGAAGTGAACTGGTGTCCAAGTGTAGCACAAAAACAAATAATTTGTTCGCAACTTCAGAATGACGTGATGCACAGTGCATGCATTAAGTACATTTTCATAGCTTTTCTATTCTTTCTATCTTTCCTTACTTTAATTTGATTGATGTACTCTGATTAATGTTATCGGTATTGCTGCAAGAATTTTAGCTGTATGAAATTCTTTCGGACTGATGATTGGTTGTCAATAGACGCATGAAATACTCGGAGTACCGAATTGGATGTTTTTTCTTCATTTAAACTAATTCGATTGTATATATATATATATATATATATATATATATATATATATATATAAATACTCACAGACATAAATTAATGAAACAAAACTATCATTGGCTTGAATTGAAGTTTGTTTTCATTTTTTTGCTCAGGTATGATGCAATATCTCGCTTTCTATGTATTACCATTCAACACATTATAGTGATATAACTACGACATCTGTACTACCACAGAAAATGTAGCACGAGGCGAAGCCGAGTGCTACATCTTTCTATGGTAGTACTGATGGAGTAGTTATATCACTATTATCAAACGATCAAGAAAAATGTCAATGGAACTCTATGGACCAGTGACGATATTGACAATTCTGCTAAGAAACACAAACGTGGTTGGCTTTGCCATGGCATCCAAAGTCCTAGTAGATAGCCTATCCAATATTGCTTGTCATGGCATTTTCCATAGAAATTTAAACCAATACCATAGAACTGTACTATTATCTACTTCTATTGTGCATTTCCCTTCATTTGAATTTCAAGTGACACCGATATTTTAACTGGCATTTGCCATGAGGTGTAGCCATTATTATCTATACCCAAGAATATCATCTAAGCTTACTTGGCAATTCTGGGTGCATTGTCGGGTAAAAATAATGTAGCACGGTAGCCATTGGATTACTATGTATTTTGATTCATTAGAAGAAATTCCGTTCTGACATTAGAAAATGTAGAACGCATAGTTGCAACATAGTGGAGATAGGAAAGGGAGTTGGAAATAGAGAAATGGAGAAAGATCTATGGTGGTCAAATTTTCAAATTTTGATATCGATACAAACGGTGTCACCAATTGCTTTTACAAAATTGAACATTAACGTTCCATTGATGTTTTTTTTTGAGTACCGCAGAAGACGAGTTGGCTGGTGTGTGATGCCCCATTCGCTTCATGGAATATGGGGACCCCCAATTTTCCCACCAACCTGGGCACAGAACAAGTCTTGTGGACCGATGAATTCGAGATTTCACTCTGGATTTTAATGGACGGTCGTGTCAGAGTGCATCGTCTTTCCAGGGAGATAACGCCTTTCGCCCCATGCTGTATTAAAGAACACGGTCACAGATATCGGTGAGTGGAAGTGTTATGCTGTGGTGGTGGCATTTCGCGATGGCGGATCGAACGACAACAATCATCATCAAAGGACGTTGGACTGGAGAGAGGTATCTCAAATGAAATTGTGCTTCCTGTTGTTGCCCCAGTGGTCAGGGTGGAGGATCTCGTCTTCCAAGACGACCACGCAAAGTTGAAGGACCTACCACATCGATCCTCGGCTGTTCATTGCCACTGTTAGGGCGATTGTTACATTCAAACCCTTGAACTGGCCTGCACACTCACCTGACTTGTCACCCATTGAGCAAGTATGAGACGAGCTTGGGCCGGCGAGGTGAGAGACCGCTATTCAACTTTCCACCAGTGTCCCTGAAGATTCTCTCTGAAAGGACTGACAGAGCAGTGGTTCCCCCTGAAACATTCCTTCATTCAGAAACTTTGTGAATCCATGCCATCTCGGGATTACTGAATGTATTGGAGACTAGAGGGGGCACACGCGCTATTAAATGTTGTATACATGCGTTGTTTTTTCTGTTGCTAGCGGACTTGGTGGAGAAATTGTGACCAAATTATAAAGGTATATATTACATTACATGTATATTTACCAGTCAAAAATGACATGAAGTTAAAGAAGTAAATGTTTTCAAAAATTTTGGCTCAAGGAGTTACTATATACTATATAGTATTAAATAAATGACAAATAAATCAAAATGGCAAATAATAAGTAACCCAAAAAGCACTCAAGGGAAAAAAGTCAAAGTACACAAAAACCAAAATTCCCGGACCGCGTTTCCGACCTGATCTACGCAGGCTAGTCATGGGAATGAAATAATTTATTCAAACTCAAATATACATAACAGGAAATAAAACATAGTAGAAATCTATTCTATATTTAATACTGAGGCTTTTAACACACAGAAATTGATTATCGCTCCCCCCCCCCTTCTTTTCGCGTTCTATGCGGCTGGTCGTTGGCATTAAAAGAGACAGATGGCGAGCCTCTAGCTCTCAAACTTCGAAGTGAGGTTCCTAGCAACACCTTGGCTATGTGCACTTGCCCTCATATTTAGAATGGTATACTCTTCATTGATTCAATCTGGGCTGCCTATAGGATAGTCAGATCGATTACGAAAGGATATGCGCCGTTTTGAGCCCAAAATAGAGAATCTCCACAAGGCATTGCACCGCTCATTTAAAAACAAATATTTAAATCACATTTCTTGGATGTGGCAAGTGAAGATTTCTATTTATAGTTAAAAAAGCCGGGTTCTACCACCACTACTTAACCTCTAAAAACTTAATTGTTCTTCCCAAAAATCAAAGTGGGACAAGCATTTACACCTCGGTTGTTGTTCCCCGTATGGAGAAAGACCTCTCAATTGTCTTTATAGTATTGTGTTCTATTAAGGATTCTAAGCAGAGATGGTGGTTGTTTGTAAGGACCTGAAAAAAACGCATTTCCTGGAACGGATAACTAAGCAGAAACTTTGAGCAAACAGGTTTTCTTCACCTCTGTATTTAACATTTGAGGGTGTTGCGATTAAAAGTACCAATATAAACGGCACAGCAATTTTTAACCTTCCTTCTTGTTGACCATTGTAGAGCCTACTCTTCTGAACTTTTACGAGCCCTGGCGAACGAGATATCGATTAAGCGTGGAGGATTATTTTAATTTTAAGCGAATTGACTTTAATTGATTTAGTTGTAGCATACGTATTATCATCATTAGATACAATGCTTATGAATACGTTTAGCCAAACAATACGGTTGTTTTTCAAAATATGCCTAGGATATGTTTTCTACCGTCATGGCATCGTAAACAATCAAGTAACCGCTTATATGTTTTTTTAAGGATAACCATAACAGAATCGCATAAAGTTGGCGCAACTTTCGCACCATTCACTGTGCCAGATATTTGCAGATTGTCTCAATTTTCGAAGTGAAATAAATATTTTGCAGACACGACTCAGTGAATTAATACAAATCTTTGTCAAATATGTAGGTAGCATACAGCTAGAATAATTTCTATGTTTTATTTCCTGTTATGTATATTTGAGTTTGAATAAATTTTTTTATTCCAGGACTAGCCGCGTAGATCAGGTCGAAACCGGTCGAATTTTTGGTTTTTGGTACTTTGACTTATTCCTTTGAGTGCTTTTTGGGTTACTTATATATAGTTTATTATATATTATATATAGTAGAAACGGAAAATCAGGCAGTTCACAAAATGATGTTATTTTTATCTTGGGGCGAACGATTTCACAACCTATCAAGTTGATTTCAAGGCTCTAAATGAAACATCGCAAACAAATGATGGAGGTATTCATTATCTCAGTCACTCTTGTACATAGAATTACTTGAATTTGAAATTAGCAAGATGTTGAAGGATAGCCAATTTTTGATGAGCATTGAGCCTCTTGATGAACATTAGCTTCCTTTCTTCTCGCGCTCAACTTTTGATCCATTAGGAGGAAGCTGATATTAAAAAGGTGACTGTTTGTCTTCTGCACAGAATTCATGGCCACAAGCAGCCATAAGGCGACCTCACTTTTAGAAAGAATTCTTTTCTCGAAAAAATTTGCTGCCGATGCACGGTATACGATGTCGAAAAAAACATCTAATCGTCCGATTATAGTAATGATACACTTACAAAACTGCAACTTATATATCACGTTAAGAAGAGAGCACGTTATGGTTCTGATAAATTGAAGATTTTGTACCTGCTGCAGTTGAAACGAGACACTTTTTATCGTGATCATATGTCACACGTTCGGCAGCGACTTTCGTTGCAAACGCTGGTATGCCATTATCTGTCATACGATTTCTTTGCGTAATCGTTACATCCGCTTAAGTTCAGAAATGTCGGCGTCTTCCACGCGTTTGTTCACCCCTCTGACGAGATGAAGAGACAATTTCTTCAGAGCAACTTCCGTTTTAGAAGACCATCGTCTAAAATTGAATTGGAAGCAGCTGACATTAATGCTATTGTATGTCAGCAAAAAGGTCTTCGGGAGGGTCTTGACAACTATAGAGGAATTCCTCACGTTTGATTAATATCGACTCCCACTGTTGTGTCTAAAACCAGTGAAGGCTCTGCTTTCTCAAAATGAGGAACTCAGCAGCATGAAGTTTTTGTTCTTGGTCATTGGCATGTCAACGAAGCAGGTCGCCTTGTATTCTTTAGCATATTCAAACTGAA
>CAJQUW010005737.1:0-195607 GCA_907163375.1 Prostheceraeus crozeri
CCCCTCCATGCGTGCGCACGACATCGAAATAATCCTCTATATATAATTTAGGCAGCCTACTTATGCTGTAATGATGATGAGCTTGGCAACAGGTGCACTATTCACTTGTATAGAAAGGAAACCAAAAAAAACAGTTGATGTTCACTACAAGACGATACTTTATTGCGAGGCCTTTCAGCCAGCACAGACGGCTATCGTCCGGTGAATGAAATAAAAAGTTCAACACAGTTAAAGACAGGCCTTCGTAGTCCAGCGCCTTCAACGATCATCGACATCGATCAAAGTTATCGAAATGTTCACCTCTGATCTTATCGCGTGAAACAGTGTTTTTCTCGGAATAAAGATCTCATTATTACTCTTAGCTTTGTCCCTATAATACCAGAAAATAAGGTAACCGTTTCAGATTAAAATCGTCTCAGGACTCCAAAATCCTTCTCATGCAGAGCTGTGTTGTAATTGCAATAATAATTGCTGCAATTAGTAATTTAAATCAATTGCACCTTTAGCCATCTAATTGAAAACTAATTGCAATTACTTAACACTCATTGCTGTTAAATGTCCATATAACGCACAGTTTAAATTGCCTCGTCGATAATGCATTGCCATACTTAGATGCGTACCCGATGTACAGCTACCGGCATTTTTTTAGGAAAAGGTTACAACGAAACACATTGTCGAAATCAAAATCAAGTACTGCTGTCATGACATTCTTCCCACCCCATCTCCAAATCCATATTCCTGATCGGAACACTTGAATCAGAAAACTAGCACAATTTCCCCTCCGAAGAGAAAGGCGCATAAATACTCCTGGAATCTCCGGTTTAAATCTTTAGAGCCATTTAAATCCTACAATAGGTAGATGTAAGTGCAAACAGTAAAGTCTCCTCCTGCCTCGATATCTCAGTGTGGTGTAGCCTATTTAGTTTGAATCTTGGCAGATATTTAATGCGAAGACATTTGAGGAAAGAAAGGCGAGAAACAAATTGTGGGAAAACGTGTTTGCAGCACCGGCAATCACCTATAATAGTTGTAGGGAAACAGAGTGATTATCAATTGCAATCAATTGCATTTCATGAGCAATTTACACAAGTCTACAATAATCCTATCAAAAAACATAACTGTATTCGCAAATTATATATAATATGTATATAAAATCTCAAAAGGGCCAACAAATGACAGTGATGCTCAGAACAAAAATAACTGCTACTTTGAGTGGGAGCTCCTTAATATTCCATCGGTTGTGGAAATGAAAATTCTGGGCGTCCTATTCGATCAAAGACTTACTTGGAAATCACATTTTGACGCTGTCTCCAGAAAGGCTTCATCACGAATATGCGTACTCCGACAGTTGAAGCATTTTCTTGATAAAGATCAACTTTTTGCAATATATTGCGGCTGCATCAGGAGCGTTATGAAATATTGTGCTCCTCTGTTCATTGGCCTCCGTTCGAATCAACCAAGTTTAGTCGACAGAGTGCAGCAACGTTGTCATCGTGTAGTATGTGGGGCCAAGTAGTCCGGCAGCCAGAACGAGTTTATGCAGAGAACGAGGCCAAAAGTGAGACTTTCACAGAATGATGTACACCCTATGCCTACTACGAATTGGCACGTCTGCCGATTTCTAGTGAGTTCCTCTTCTTGTCAGACAAGATCAAAGAAAAACACATGTAAATCCAATGGAACGGAGATTGCAGTTTTTGACTAAAATGAAATTTTCTATGTTTTCTCTGATTAAACAAAAAGTACTAAGCCCAGAGTCATAACTTTTGGCATGGAATGTCTTTAGGTCATTTCCTATGATGTGCATGTGGTTTTAATAGAAATAGAAATAGAAAATCTTTATTGGTCAATACGAAAGCGGTATATGACAGGGAGGGAACGGAAGCATGTACATCAGGCATCAAGAAAAATGAGAAAATTTAACAAAAGAATTCCGGTAGAAAGCCCGATTCCTCCTCTGAGGCAGAAGAACACGTTGGTGTCGCATGTCACACGAAACATTGTTGCGTACAATAAAAAATTGGGAGAGAGGATGAGTATATTTACATTTGGAAATTTTTACAATGAGGCGTCTACAAATATTCTCAAGCATACAGCCGAGAGGTTGCTTGTCCGAGACACCAGCCCATCGACGGGCAACACGATCTAGCCTCTCTAACCTACGTAAATTAGCAACTTTCATATCGCACAACAATGGCCAGCAGTAAGCAACGTGACTGAAAACAAAGGCCATATAGGCCTGCCAGATGGTTTGCGGGTCGCTACAGTTACTCCTTATCCTTTTTACAAGAGAAAGTCCACGGCAGCATTTTCTAAATAAAAAGGGAAATTGATAATTCCATGAAAGATTATTTTCGAAAAACACTCCCAAAATCTTCAAAACATTCACACGTTCAACAGCACAACCATGGATGAAAACGGGGACAGGTGTGGGACTGTGAGAAAGACGGCAAGCAGTTAAGCATTTAGTTTTCTTTACATTAATAGACAGCTTCTTGGCTTCTGACCAGGAAACAAAGGAATCAACCACAGACTGAAAGCTATTAACAGAGTCAGGATCGCATAGATGAAGTAAAGTAATATCGTCAGCGTATGCAACTAAACGAGTGTCGGGGAGTTGGGGAAGGTCATCAATCATGAGGATGAAAAGCAAGGGGCCTAGGATGGATCCCTGAGGAACGCCGCTGGTCACGTCTTTCCAGGGAGTCAGAATGTCGTTAGTAGAAACTCTCTGCATGCGGTTTGAAAGAAAGTTACGAACAAAGCGAATGACAAAAGGACTACAGTCAAATTTGTGAAGAAGAGTCTCTAGCAGAGCCTGATGGCTAATCGTGTCGAAGGCTTTCTGGAAGTCAACAGCAAGCAGGTTGACCATGTTCGACGACTTGAGGCTCATATGTTCAAGCATAGTTAGACGGATTGATAGAAGCGCGTTTGTACAGCCACCGAAGCCGTTGGAAATGAACCCGAATTGACGGGAGTCAAGCTCGTGATTAAGGGATGGAAGGAGGACAAGTTTCTTAATCAGTTTCTCCAGGATTTTACTGGGAAATGGTAATATAGAAATAGGGCGATGATCCTGGCTGTCCTTCTTGGGTATAGGAACGATGTGGGCTAATTTCCAGGGTTTAGGGAAAATTGCATTCTTCAAACACAAATTGAAGATAAGGGTGAGGGGGATGGAGAGAATGTCGGCAAACATCCGAAAGAAATACCCAGGAATGCCATCGGGTCCACAGGAGTTTGACTTGGAGTTCTTTATTAATCTGAAAACATCTTCATCACAGACAGAGGGGAACTTGGTAGGCGGAGATTGTTGACGATTATCCACAAAGTGATCCATGTCGGGCTGCTGAAAAACTTCAGAAAACTGGCTGTTGAGCCGAAGAGCATAGGGTTCATCTAAGCAGATGCGAGGAGGAGTCCGATTAAGCTGGGAATTAATGGATTTCCACTTGTCAGTGAGGCCTACAGAAGTGGAAGACAAGTTCGAATGATATCTCAATCTAGCTTTATTGGACTCACTAATGAACTTTTCCCGGAGCTGAATGAATTTGGGGGTATTCCCACGGGATAAGGCTTTATCTCGACTATCAGAGAGAGCCTTGAGGGAGGGGGTCAGCCATGGCGGATCAGTTGACCGCATGCGAACAGTTTTTTCCGGGAAAAATGTTTCGTAGCAGGTGAGGAGAAACAATTGAAAATTTTCAACAAGAAGGTCAATGTCATCAGTATCAGAGATGGAGCGCTCCCAATCAATAGATCTAAAGATGGACCGACATTGAGAAAAGGTGGAAGGAGTACAACTGCGGACCTTAATTTTAGTCGTGAGAACCGTTTTCGGGACAATACTCTGAACAAAAACACCCTTGTGATCAGACCTCCCAAGAGGGGCAATACAAATAGGGGGAGCAAAGAGATGTTTCTGATTAGTAATAACGATGTCAAGAACATTGTTTTTACGGGTAGGTTCAGTAACTAGCTGACAGAGATCATTAAGCACACAAAAATCATTGTAATGCAACCTCAAATCATTTACATCACCAACAATAAGAAAATGATTAGATTGAGAGCTATCTATAAAATTCTGCAGATGTTCAAGCATAACATCATGGGCAGGGACCTTACCCCAGTAGGGGTGATAAATAACTACAACAGTTGCGTCGAATTCGTCAAACCTACAACAAATAACATTTGATTTGATGTCAGAAAGTCTCACACTGCTGATAACAGGCGCGAGGAAAGCTGCTTTATAGAACAGAATCACTCCACCACCGTTGGAATCACGATCCTGCCTGATCACACGGTACCCAGGCAGAGAAATGGAAAGATCGTCTGTGGAGGCGTCAAGCCAGGACTCAGTGACGCAGACCAAGTCAGGGTCAAATTTTGCTACTCTCACCTTGAGATCGGTAATCTTTGGGAAAATTGATCGGGCATTGAATAGAAGAATTGAGGGAGCACGAGGTTTGAGACGTTTGGCTTCACGCAATTTGATTCTCGCAGCGGCGGGGGCATTGAAGTTTGCATCACAGGGCTTTGGAAGAGATGTTTGGATAAGGAATAGGATGGAAGGGACGTAGGAGGCAGCAGAGGATGAATCGCGATTGCGCAACAAGTTGTGGAACCACAAGCGACGCCTTTGTGTGCGAGGTAGAGTGTAGGGCTGTCGGAGATTGAGGATGTCGGCTCGCGTGTATTGCAGTCTTACAGGCGATGACATAATACCAGATCGACAAGTAGGGAAAATAGCGGTCGAGAAAGCAACATGGAGGCGAAGTTGCAAAGCACACAGCAATTGAATAAAAAACAGCAAAAAGTCGAATGACGATCTTAAAACGATCATCAAAGTTACACCAGAAGACAGAGAATTTCTTGATGATTCGAATGATGTTAATTTCAGTTAGTGAAAAAGACGTAAAACGAAGGAAAGGACGAGATGCCGTGATGTACAGTTGACTAAACGAGGAGGACGAGAAAACGACCAGCACGCTGCGCCGTTAGGGAAGTTGTGTGAAGTTGTGTGTTTATCATGCATCTAATTGGCAATGTGCGTAATGTGGTTGAATGTGGATAAAGTTGCTCAAAATGTTTGTGTTTGCCGACATTAAGAGGCTCGCCAAATATGAATGTGTTTAGCTTCATAGACAGAAGTGCATGAAGATGAAAGGAAATGACATGAAGACATTCCATGCCAAAAATTATGACTCTAGGCTTAGTACTTTTCGTTTAATCAGAGAAAACATACAAAATTCCATTTTAACCAAAAACTGCAATCTGCGTCCCATTGGATTTACATGTGTTTTTCTTTGATCCTGTCTGACAGGAAGAGGAACTCACTAGAACTCGGCAGACGTGCAGATTCGTAGTAGGCATAGGATGTACATCATTCTGTGAAAGTCTCATTTTCGGCCTCGTTCCCTTCAGAAACTCGTTCTGGCTGCCGGACTAAAATGTCAGTCATCTTTTTGTTCCGATTTTCGAACAATTGTTTTCAGATCCGAAGCATCCTCTTCATTCACTGTCTCTTCCTCGACTTCCGTGCTCTGGAAAATTTCTCATCCCCAAGATAACTAATTCGTTGCTTCAAAATTCTTTCATAATTTCCATGGCAAAATTGAGTAATAGCAACTTTAGTATGCAACTTGTTGTTATTGCCAATCCGTGAAGGTTTTTTTTGCTCTTATGTTACTCATTCATTTGATGTTGTCTTAAGTGATGGCAGCAAACGGGAGGATCATGATTATAGGCTGTACTCGTAATCGAGAAACGCACTCCCTTGAATTTCTGCAAATCCGTTAGTTAAAATAGTAAAGAAAAAACTAGCTTTTACTCGACGTTTCGGGCGCATATGACATGCTACTTGGACATATATATGTAAAAGCTGAATAAAAATCTATATGGCGCGACCTGTGTTCTCCTACAAGCCAACAAGCTCATGACGACGATTCATAGATGGACATCTGTCCTGAATCATACGAGCTTCTATCAAAGCAGTGTCAACCGTACTTCGCGCTCTCTGAAGGATATTCACATCGAAATCATCAAGGTCAACAGCAGTACAATCACGAAGATGCACACTCAATGCACTCTTACTGTCCTTATTCATAATACTCCGCTTATGTTCTTGATACCTAATTTTGAAATATCTTGAAGTTTTACCTATGTAACTAGCATTACAAATCCGACATTTAAACTCATAGACAACATTGTAACTGTTACAATTTATTTTTTCAGGCAAACGATCACAAAGGTTGC
The DNA here is from genome assembly GCA_907163375.1 of Prostheceraeus crozeri. NCBI lineage: Eukaryota > Metazoa > Platyhelminthes > Polycladida > Euryleptidae > Prostheceraeus > Prostheceraeus crozeri. The sequence continues at coordinate 6,259 of CAJQUW010005737.1, forward strand.
AGTTGTTATGTTTTTTATTTTTATGCTTATTGCGACTATTTAGACAACGGGACAATGTAGGACTGGTAGTATTAACAAGACGAACATTGAGATTATATTTGCGAATCAGAGAATTAATTTTTCTGTTTAAGCTATCGCTAACGAAAGGCATAGATAAATTAATATCTTTACTTGCATTGGAATGACGCTTCCTATTCTTCGATTTCCGTTTAAAATCTTTTTCTTTGAAACCGTTTTTCTTAAGTTTTTGTTTAGCATTATGAATTGCTTCAGTTTTATCTGCTATCGTACTGCATCTTTCATCGGCTGTGTTCAGAGTATTTTCTATGAAGTTACTTTTAACATGATGTGGTATCCAACTGTCTTTGCGTAGAGAAGAGACTTCGGAAGAGACACGTAGATGGATTACAGGTGCTAGCGACACACCCGGTCGGCTGTAAGTTTATAGATGATATTAGAATATAGTTATTAAGGTTCTAATCCACTTTAATGACCTCCAAGTAGCTAGATTACAGGCACTAGCCTAACACACGGTCGAAAGTATTATTAAAAAGGTTGACTGCGCAAGGAGGCGAACCGGGGCCATCCAGACCACAGGCAGATACTTAAACTACTGTGCCACTCACTCGCCTTACTATTATCATTATTATTCTTTCATTTATTCATGTTTTGTCATTTATTTTCGGAAGATTTTTGATATCTATTTCCATGCGCATACGTGTACCGGTATATGTCGAACATCAAACATGCGGTTAGGAAATTCCTCACTTTTAATTTGCTTGTTGTTCGTTTTACTCTTTATGGTTATTGTAATGAGTGCTATGCGGCATTATTTTATTGATGCCGTCTCAGAGCCGGCAACAATTGTCCTTGCTGCCGGTTTCTGAACTAAAGATGCATGTAGCTAGAAACCTCCACAGACTTCACAGAATCATAGCACACATTCACTACAATAATAATCATGCCCAGCTTTTTCAATAATCCTGACAGCCTCAGACGCCTTGTGGCTGCACGACTCATTGATGCTTTCAAAAGCTAGGCGCGATTGATATATTGTGATTTAATGCCGACCAGCATTCGATCAGTCCAGGTTGAAAGCGAAAAGTTAGGCTACTTAATTACAGTAATAATGGGTGTAGGTATACAGGATCGTGAATGTGAATTACTTGTTTTTCAAAATTATGGTTCGATCTCCGGCACTTTTAGTTCCTTCTGACATGAATTAGTAAAAGGACCCTAAAAAGGAGAGAGGATGCCCGGCAGTCCCATGTTTCCTCCCTATACCGTATTTCTTCAAATAATAGACGTCTCTTATTTTTTTCAGATCCCTGATTGATGCATCTCTTATTCAAGGGCGTCTCTTATTCAAAGGCGTCTCTTATTCAATGGCGTCTCTTATTCAAGGGCGTCTCTTATTCAAAGGCGTCTCTTATTCAAGGGCGTCTCTTATTCAAGGGCGTCTCTTATTCAGGGGCGTCTCTTATTCAGGGGCGTCTCTTATTCAAGGGCGTCTCTTATTCAAGGGCGTCTCTTATTCAAGGGCGTCTCTTATTCAAGGGCGTCTCTTATTCAAGGGCGTCTCTTATTCAAGTGCGTCTCTTATTCAAGGGCGTCTCTTATTCAAGGGCGTCTCTTATTCAAGTGCGTCTCTTATTCAAGGGCGTCTCTTATTCAATGGCGTCTCTTATTCAGGGGCGTCTCTTATTCAAAGGCGTCTCTTATTCAGGGGCGTCTCTTATTCAAGGGCGTCTCTTATTCAAAGGCGTCTCTTAGTCAACGGCGTCTCTTATTCAAGGGCGTCTCTTATTCAAGTGCGTCTCTTATTCAAGGGCGTGTCTTATTCAGGGGCGTCTCTTATTCAAGGGCGTCTCTTATTTATCAAATGTTCAAGTTTTCATTCTTTCATTAGAAATAAATGTCTTATTTTTTTGCTACTATTCTCTTAGGTAACCTTTGCATTCCTGACTTAGGCCTATGTCATGGGCAAATTTCGCCAGTAATTTTTCTTACATATATACGCTTTATCATAATTCAGATATTTTGGAAATGAAAGGAGTTTTATGGTTTGTAGAAGCATATCTTGTAGACTCATCTAATACATTCATATACCAGTACATGTTGGCCACTATACATGTAGACTAGAACTGAATCTACCAAAACGAAAATACTGATAATCAAGTAGTATTTACAGCAAAAGTTACCGACCGGTACATGACTCCAAATGCAAAGGAAGCTACCGTATAATGCCTCCTTAAATGGTAGATGAAGTAACCATAAGTAGGCCTGCATGTACGTATGTACAACATGCATGTACTGCATGTACAACAACAAGAAGCCTTATATATTATACAATATTGGTCATGATACCCGGTATTTACTAGGAGACTGACTTATTTTACTAAGATACGTAGGCCTAATAATCGCTCAGGCGGATGTAGCTACCACATTACAATAGCCTGCATGTAATATGTCTATAGCAGTCTATTTTTTGTACATGCGTCTCTTATTCAAAGAAATACGGTATTTCGAGCAATGCATCAGACGAACAAACAATATATTCACCCCAGCATATTTGAACCTTAGTCATAATCAAGATATGCCACTTTCTATTAGTTTTAGTATTCCACTAAGATTCGAGCAGCATTTTACACCTACGCAACTTCCTTACTGGATATTTTATCAATGGGCTGAATAGTTTTGTCAGTTTTTGCATCTTCCAAAATCTCTGAAGCACTGAGACAGGAGAATTGAACTCCTGATGCATCAAGACCAACATGACAGTGCTAGATGTGCAAAATTTTAAATCAGGCAATTGATTATATAAATGCTGGAATAGTATGTCGGGGAATACCAAGGAAGATTTTGAAACATTTTTCTTCAAAAAAGTCGGTCCTGAAAATCAGTTCATCTAACTTTTAGACACCCCCTGGACGGTAGCTATGGTTGTAAATTAAGGTTGTAAATTTTAACAATATTTGATATAACCTTAGACAACAATTATACAATATTGGAAAGTATATGCCAGCTTAACGGAGACAAGACAGGTGTAGTAAATTTGTTGAATTGGTATTAGATCTGCATATTGTGCAACTGTTGCATCGTTGAATTTCGAAAATTCAGAAGAAGTGAACAGGATTACAACTAGTCCGGCAGCCAGAACGAGTTTCTGCAGGGAACGAGGCCGAAAGTGAGACTTTCACAGAATGATGTACACCCTATGCCTACTACGAATCTGCACGTCTCCCGAGTTCTAGTGAGTTCCTCCTCTTCTTGTCAGACAGAATCAAAGAAAAACACATGCTAATCCAATGGGACGCAGATTGCAGTTTTTGTCTAAAATGAAATTTTCTATGCTTTCTCTGATTAAACGAAAAGTACTAAGCCCAGAGTCATAATTTTTGACAGGGAATGTCTTCAGGTCATTTCCTTTAATTTCCATGTACCCCTGTCTATAAAGCTAAACACATTCATATTTGGCGAGCCTCTTAATGTCAGCAAACACAAACATTTTGAGCAACTTTATCCACATTCAACCACATTACTCACATACATTGCCCATTAGATGCATGATAAAAGGACATGCACATCATAGGAAATGACCTTAAGACACTCCATGCCAAACATTATGACTCTAGGCTTAGTACTTTTCGTTTAATCAGAGAAAGCATAGAAAATTTCATTTTAGACAAAAACTGCAATCTGCGTCCCATTAGATTTACACGTGTTTTTCTTTGATCCTGTCTGACAAGAAGAGGAACTCACTAGAACTCGGCAGACGCAGCGATTCGCAGTATGGATAGGGTGTACATTATTCTGTGAAAGTCTCACTTTCGTCCTCGTTCCCTGCAGAAACTCGTTCTGGCTGCCGGACTGAACAGTACCCTATTGCGATGATACATTCTTACCTATCGACATAAAAATCTCACATAGTTGTTTCAAATGATGTGCAACATTGAAAATGATACCGCATATACTCGCCTATAATCGATCCGACTTTAAGTCGTCCCCCCGACTTTGCCGCCCAAATACTGGTATATTTCCACAGGCCCGCCTATAAGGCGAGATGAAAAGGTAAAATTTTTGTAAAGTCAAGTTTGTCCGTAATAATTTTAATTACCCGGGATACCTGCCGGTATGGCAAAATATTGAAACATAAAGAACGATCACATTGTTAGCACAGTCCATAATATCTGCGGTTCAATAACAAATGAAGATCTGGCGTGTCGTCTGGAGCAACCGATGAATATGAATACCGATGGACTGAGTATTGCGCGCGCACCGGTAACTGCGATAGCAGAAGAAAAATGTTATAAAGTTAATGGGACCCACCTGTAAGTCGAGACTCCCACTTTTGGTATGAATTTTGGGTACAAAATTACAAAATTATAGTATTTTCGGTAGTCCTTAAGAGGACTGATGACCGTTCCCACAGGCAAAGTCAAAATTTTCTATCATAACACACAAGTTGAAAGAAAGCTATCTAAAAACAATGGGCGAACGAAAATTACAATTGTTATACACTACTCTCGACACCGGTGAGTCACGTTCTAGGTTCGTCAGCAGGAAAACCAACCAGCGTTGCATTTCGGGTCCATTAATTTCCTGTATGCCCTGGTTGGCGGACCTCGTGACACCAATTACACACAACGATCGGAAACTCTTTACATGTAAAAATTCCAAACTTTTGAAATAAGTTCACAAGTTTACACAGGATATGTGTGGCACCACGACGTAAATCTCCAACTAAATAATCTCTCTTAGCAAGAATATTTACAATCTTTTGTGCCCTTTCAGCAACATATTGAAAATGTGAGCAAATGCGTAAAATTGTAGTTATTTGGCTCGCGAATACACGAATACGCATCTTTGGGGGGATGAGGCTGTCTGGAAAAGTTAACAACACCACAGGAAAAGGAAAATAGTCTACTTTGTGATATACTGACGTGTGTTGACAATCTAAAACAATATCGATTTTAACATCTAAATATTCAGTGAACTTATCATTATCACCACTTCTTTCGGCCTGGAGGTCACTAGGACATATTTTGGGAAGTAAATTTTCAAAATGACGATAGTTCACAACACAAATGTCACCTATATAGCGAGATGTGCTTGCAAGCCCGAATTTCTTTTCTGAGAACGAAGACTTCATAAAAACAAATTCACAATGTGCTAAAAACAAATCTGCCAGTCAAGGGCTACAGTTACCTCCCTTTGGAAGGCCTCGAACTTGTTTGAAAACTTTGCCAGCAAAAAAGTAACGCATACTTCTGACCAGGGATGCGGAGTCCTATCATTTTGATCGGACTCCGACTCCGGGTGGCAAGTATATAAAGCCTAGTTTTTAAAAAAACCTACATCATAGATCATTATAGGCTTACCTGAATCTATTTTTAGAGATCATTGTTGCATCAATAATCAATCATTTTCTATGAAAGTTCATCAAATGTCGCTTTAAGTTGGATGCACACGACTCGGCTCCTCCCATCTTGTAGATGTGTGCTTCACACGGTCTTTCTCCAGTCTCTTCCAGGCAGGACAATCCTCATCCTTCTTCGAAAAATATGAGTACACTTTCGATTTTAATATGCGCTTTGGAGGAGAGATCACACACGTGAACGTGAGGGTGAGAGGTAATGTTCTCAAGCAAACTAGTATTTCATTTTTGCCTCTGACCTTTGGTGCGTAAGTGTGATCGAGGCTAGGAAGGCTTGTCTTCTCTACTAAATCACCAAGTGAGAAGACAATCCTTTTTCACTATTACGATTCATTTCCTCAACTATTTCAAGCTTTGCATGCACTGCTGTCTCTGTACTTTTGTTTGACGGTGAAATTTGACATGAAGACATTGACAGCTATGCACGAGGATAAATAATTTACTTGTATTATATCTCGGGTCTAGTTATAGGCCGGAGTCGGAGTCCTATCATTTGATAGGACCAACCAACACACAAATGCTTCCTTGAATTGGAATTGAAAACAATATCAAATAGATTTAACAAACGTGAGATAACCTGTTGTTGGTTGAGATTCGTGTACAGAGTTGAAAAATCAAAAACTTGTACTCTATTCATTATACGTATTAAGTTTTCTAAGAAATTCGGTGGAAGATTTGACGCTCCAGTTATACATCGAACCCACTGTTTTTGCGGATGCTGTCACAATAAGTTGCAAAATTAGATTTTATGACTGACAGGGCTTTATTGAGAATAACAGAAAGACCCTTCGTGGTACAATGGTATGACCCTTCGTGGTATGTTTATGAAAAATTTCATTTACAGCTTCATAAGTAGCTTAAGATGCCTTGGAGTAATGTAAGTTTATACAACAAAATCAGTGCGTGAAATGTTGCTTATCTAAGATTAGGCTTACTCAAAATTGCTAGCAGTGTTCTTAATAAACATGAATCCTCCCGCCGATTTATAAAAATCTCACCGACATATTCGTAAAATGTTCAATAATCTTGCCGCATTGGGTATATGATTCAACAAGCTGAAACTTTTAGATTTTGAACGTTAATACAATTAAATATGTCCTGTCTTTGTCGAACTGAATGCGACAATCAAAGAGAAGCTAGAAAAATTGAACCGTTGGTGTCATCACCTCATTAGCGGCCCAACTTGCAATTCAAAATATCTTATTAAGTTGGGGGTACTCTAAATCATAAGTTATTCTTCCTCAAGGCCAACAGAATACCCTTGAGGAAGAATAATGAAATATTGGGTATTACAAAAGTAATTCTTTTGATTCCTTAGAAAGCCAGTGGCAATTAAAGATATCATACTCTAGATCAGGTCTGCTTTGCATCATAAACATGTATTTACAAATCACTTTTATCCAATAACAGGCTAAAACATGCGTTTTTCTTCATTGTAAATGAATCCACTAATTCAACTGCAACGAAAACGAATTCATCGTTAATACAGTTAACTTGCTGATTGTGGTGGTGTGGATACAGCAGCAAAATCTCACTTGATATCCTTATGTAGTGTTTCCGTTCACACTCCGTTATGTCCGCAACATGATCATGTTATGAGTGATGTCCATAATATAGATTCTGGTTGTGTGCATCGAATAGGTCATTGTAAGCCTGTTGAACAATGTCTGGAACTAGATCGGACTCACATTTCATGAATGAAATACGTGTATTTTTGTGGGCTTGAATCGAATTATGTCCGCAACACTAATCCGTCAATGCATTGTTTCACTTGCCCTCCTGATAGGCAAACAATCAACATTTTGCATTACAATGAGTAGATATGCCTTGCTTCCTATAACCATGACAAAAGTTGTTAATGTCAATCACGAATGCAATAGGGCCTATGGATGTGAAGGAAAATAAATGATGAAGAGTATAATTAGATGCAGATGAGAAGACTGCAGGAAGAAGGCGAGAATCTCGAAAGAGGTTGAAGGAGGATGACCGCAGAACTGCGCGAAAAGTGGCGAAAACAAGAAAAGGAAATAGTAAACAGACTTACAAAAGGGGTACAGAGAAAGATGAAACAACATGAAAATAGGCTCATTTCAGATTCACTTCATTGTGAGATCAAATGATGACTCACATCAACAGAAATTAAAGCGAAGAGAATACCATTCAACGCATTTCCAATGCCACAAAACAGGGCATATTTCATACAGACTCAACCAATGCTCCCATCCATTAACTCGTGCAACACGTAAAATCACATGCTATTTTTTTTGAAGAACATGTGTTCTTTCATTTGTTTGACATATTGCAGTTATAAGCCACAAGTAACCTACCGACAAAATCCCTAAAATAATGAAGATTTCTCAATTTAATTCAGCGTAGACAACATTCAGAGAGGGTGCAAAGTTAGGCCCCCAATCATGCCGGATAAATGCTGCTGCTAAACGTAAATGGTAAATAATGCTTAATTTAGTTAATGGAACTATATGATTGGATCTCCATTTTCTTCGAAACAACACAGAACATGACCAACGCAGATATACATGACAAAAATTAACCAACAAAAAACCTTCCAAAAAAATATCATAAAAATTTCACAGAAATGTTGTGGGAAAATCAGACAAACATAGAAAATAATGGTCCATAGGCGCTGGAACCCAAAAAACCCCTCTTACCAGGAAATTGTCGTCGACTGCATCAATATGCAAATAAAGCATATTGCTTGTAATAGAAAACATGTGCAATTGAAAAAGGTACAAAAACGGCTCGAATTTGACTGGATAAAAAGGCCCACATCAATTCATTCTTTGTGTAACTGAATAGGTTCGATAAACATCAGGAAAACTAAGGAAATCTATAGTTCAAGAAGATGGACAAAATGCGATGTTGCAAACCATAGGTATCAATTCATGTATAAGGATTCAACCGTAAAACAAAACTGACACGTTTTTAAAATTAATTTAGCTATAAACCGCAAACAAGTCAATGCAAAAACATTTTCGCAATTGTAATAGGGGTCCATAAAACTCATAGTTTTTGTGAACTAGAATGTAGCCTGATGACTGATTTCAGAGGTCTGTGGAAAGGATGGTGTTTATTCCTTTATTACTTTATTCAAAAAAATGACAATCAGCTTACGCCATTGACATGACATGAGTATACCCCACACAATACTACGATACAACGATAACAAAAGAAAAAACATAAAAATAAACTACCACAATTATATACAAGAAGAGAAATATAACGATTTTGAGTAGAACTGGCGAGAGAGCGGATCAAAGACGTCCACAATTTTTCAACACTATTGATGCAACTGAAATGAATCGTGGCATAAAATCGAGAAGGATTTTTGTAAGCACAACAGTTAGGTCTCTCACAGTCCGTCTAAATGTTCCAATGTTGACAGATTAAACTGTTCACATAGAGTAATTGTAGTCATTTGAAATCGTACAACTGCTTGTCTGGAAACACATGAAACACTATTATAAACTACCGTGAAAAACCACACGTTTCAAACTTTTTGAATGATGTAAGGAAACATGGAAGCATGGTGACCATATTGAGAATCAATAGTCCTAAGTGTCGAGCGTAAATAACGTTAATACAACACAACTTCATAAACATGAACGTGCACAGAAACGATTTCATATTTCTGCGTATGAAACCAAGCAAATACCGAAATGCATAATATTATTACCCCTTACTATCAAACACGAAACACACACTATATGGGAAATATGTAGAAGAAAAAGCACATAGTAGATCGAATAAAAAACGGCCGAGATCCATAGATCGTGTTCAACACGACTCTTGCAGATAAACATAGTTGATAACTATAGGTCGATAAGGTTTTGATATCGTATACTCGCTTGAGTGAAAAATTGACATGAAGGCATTATCATGACATTTCGTTGAAATCTCCATCGAACACAAACAAACTAAAACACCATTGTCCAACAAAACTCGATAGGAGTCAAGTTTAAATCAAAAACAATCGCCAAACACTGAACTAACGCTTGAAGAATTTAACATCGACGGCGGAACATCAAACAGTTACTGGTATGAATACTATTCGGGAGAATCCTTTTACGTACAAGAGGAAACCGAGGGACCAAAGTATCGAACCTAGTGGAACAAAATCTTCCGAAAATACTTACTGGGACCCCAGCCAATGCGACTCATCGCCGCTCACAACAACTGAGACCAACCTTCAAAGTTTCTCTGCAATTTTTGAAAATGCGTGCTGGAAACGAGAGGGAGGAGTAGAGAATGGAATTGAGCGCATGTATTAATGTCATCATTTTTTGACATCATCACATCCTGCTCCATTTTGGTCATCATCCATCCTGTCATCCCTGTCAAAAATTAAGAAAATATAACTTTAACGCGTACTAGTCATATACATTGTACTTTATTTTTTCGCAAACTTTCTTCGCATAGGACAAAATTTTTTCTTGTACGAGTTCTTGACATGTCTAATTTAAATATCAATTTAATTCAAAAACTGTCAAGTCACCTTATCGATGGACGTGACAGGGTACAGGGGGGTGAATAAATCAAGAGAGCTGCGAGATCATTTATAATAAACTTAAAATTACCTTGAAAGAAGGATTTTCATATAACTCAAACCCAAGGTTGAGGTTTTAGGCTGAGATTATCACATTCGATCAGGATCGGCTGCCCTCAACGTAGAAGGGGTGTTGGATAGATCTGCTGCTCTGTAATCTATGCATGTAACTCGCAAGCTGTTTTACCATCTTTCATATCTAATGAGTCTCTGTCTATCTGAGCATGGATTTAATCTGAGTCACAGCTAACATACACCCAAGAAATGCAGGCTGCTGTGGAAATTTGTTTGATAACTTGGATGTTTTGGATTAAGAAATATCAATTAAGAAAAGACTATTTTTAATTCTTAATGATTCAAAAATGTACATGCGATCATAGTCAAAGCACTAGCCATACAAGTCATTCAGAAAGGAAGCGAGAGCTTCAGCAGTACATCAAAAAATGTATGAAAATAGACTCAAAAGAAAAAGAGAAAGCAATACAAATAATTCCGATTTACACTATTAGCTATGGACTTCCACCGTCAACAATGGCTCTTCATATCTTCAGAAAGATAATCCAGAAAGAAGATAAAGACAGTTCAATATCGTATAAGTTGATAGCGGTCGACCTTTTCTTGTCTCGTATATTTCTGCCTCCTGAATTTGAGTAAACTAACGATAAATACGAACGTGGATGTAATGACTTAACTTTAACAAAGTCCATTTTTTAAAATCCTTCTGTCATCTTCTATGTATTTATTGAAACAGCCACAGCTGTCTATATTTCAATAAATGTCCATTATTTATTATAATTATAAGAGAAAATTGTTTTTAAACAAAAAAAATTGATTATTCTGTGGAAGCTTAATTTACTTTTCATCTTAAATAAACGACATATCAATGACACTAATAAACCATCGTCCTGCCAAACTTCACAGATCTTGCCCCACATTAAGACCTAAGATAGCCCTTGTTTTGGAATTACCTCTCGCAAAACCCCGGTTGGCGCTCATTCGCACTCGGATTGTCCCGTTGGCCATGCTACCAGAGACGTGCATTCAGGGGAGGCTGATTGGTCACAGCCTACCCATAGCGATTTCGCTGAAAACACATCATATATTTCATTTAGCATGAAGAAACCAGTGAAACAGATATGTTAAAACACCAGAATTAAATCATTTTTTTAGCATCTGCTTACGGTTTGGCTAAAAGTGTTGATTAATACTAAATCGCGGCCCGGCACAAACGAGGAAACCTATCAATGGGGGTAAAAAATAATTCCTACTATCTTACAGAGATGAAAAAAGGCGTTCGTCGCTTGCCGGATTAAAATGTCAGTTCCATCGAATGTGCTTCGATTGCCCAAAATTAAATTCCTTCAAATCGAAGAATTCATCTCAATGCCCACAAGTTACCTCCATAATGTTGACGTTGACAACCTTCCGATTCAATATTAAAGAAAGTAACAGGCGTGACGAAAATTATGTTCACTTTGATGATCCTCTCCTCCGGCATTTCTTCACTGTATATTGCACACATTGAATCGAAGCCACACATCATGTTTGTTTTTGATGTTGCGAAGAAGAGATATCACAAGCACGCCCCGCCTCTCCTCACACTCCTCCACTGGCTCTTGGGTCCTTTGCAGACAGCTTATTGTTTGGCCAATTTTCCACAAAAGCAAGCGATACAAGACATAACAACCATTCGAGAAGGAGCAATTTGTTGATCTGATGTGCCATTTTCGATATTAATGTTACATATACAATTCTTCCATTCAAGGAAAACACGAAGCGCCGCCCAAGATGAATCTAATTCTGTGGATAGTAAGCGATCGAATGAATCCATTGATAAATGATGATCAGTATTATGGTCCAAAGGTCAGTTTCTTGTTAGCAACATTTCCTAATGATTGCATAACATGATTTATTCCAATCGCCTGCCTGAGCACGCGGCGGAAGAAATTATTAAACGATTTTTGCCTGTCAAACAACCCAACCATAACAAAGGATCCTCGCTCGGTTATGATTGTTTGTTCCTTGTTTTGAATGCCGTAGGTATGGCACTGTGTTCAGAGCACGCTAGCTATAATCTACGTGGCAACACATAATGGTGGAATTGTGGCCGATTGCTTTTTCCCTTCTTTCCCCTATTGCTCCAATAGTGATGAACGAGCAGCTTGATGTAAACATTGGGATGCAGGTCTGTGCACAGAGTGGATATAGGATTGTTAGTCGGTAGACGGTAATGAGAGCTAATCGTCTTTCACCCACGTCTGAACGAGTCTAGTGAGTTCAGTGAATCATCAAAGTGAAAAAAAAGTTAATGATGTCAAATTTCTTTCTTTCGCTTTTTCCCTTATATGAAAAAGGAAGGAAATAATTTCATTCTACTGAAGACACTGTCCCCACCCTTACAAAAATAATGGATGGGTAGAAAACGACAGACGAGGAAGTTCATTCATGAAATTTACGAAAGAAAAGTCATTGTGGCAGGTGTTGTCCACAAAAGATTAATTATTCTGCTTCCCCATATCTCCTGCTTGCTATTCACAAAACAAGCCACTTGCGTATAATAAAGAAGGCTACCGACAAACTGAAACATTTGTCGAAAATGCAAATCTTCAGTTCAGGCATCCATTACGTTCAAAAAAAAACGCAAATCCAATAAATTGTAGCTCTACGACCATATCGTGTCTACCAACGGAAAGACACATTAATTGAATGATCATCATTGAAGAGATGCAGAGTGGATGCATAATCAATAAAGACAGAAAATATCAGAATCCTGCATCATTCATCAAAGCGGCGTGTTATTTGGCCAAACAAGATTTGGCATAGAGAAAGTGATTCTTCGATAACAAGGGTAATCTTTATGATCGTGTAATGTCTCTTGTCTCAGATCTATCTGTTGCGTGTTGCATATCGCACTTAGAAAAAATCAACTGTCGTCAAAGGTACATCAAATCGGATTTAAAAAAAACGACCCTATTTCATCCATTGCAACATTATCTCGGACAACATCGCGAGAGAGTTAAGTGAGACAAGTCGCACCATAGAGGCTGATGAAACAACTAACAAAAGCATAAAAGCCTCGGTTTTCTATGTTATTAGATATTTGCACGGCTGCATTGAGAATATTCAATCTTTTTTTTTAATGGATTTATTGACATCAGTGCTGACATATCAACAAAACAATGGCAGATATTGTGGAAAAAAGTCCGAATATAAAAATCAACTGACAACGAAACTATTTTAGTCAAACGATACGGACGGTTTCACTGCATATGTCATTTAGCTGAAAAAGGAAGTGCATGGGCTTTATTAATGAAGAGGTTATCCCGGAGTCCCAAATTTGTTCACCAGTGTCCCTGTGCAACAATCTGATCACAAACCTTTAACTCTTATAGCTTATTCTCGCACTCGACTAACCATTCGAGACCCCAAGAGCAACATAATATTTTACCTTCTACTTCTAGAAAACAACCTACGTGCTTTCCGTTTTCGCTCATATTTGGTGAGGAACCTACAAATGAGATTTACCATTTAATTAAGGAACCCAACTATCTAAATTGAAACCCAGTTAGTATATTTGAAAGATATCCCGACTCAAGCTTGGATTTTTTTAAAATTAGAAGCCATTCACGAGGTGAAACTATAATTGGTTATTTAAATTCATTTGGACATGTAAAAAGGTGGATTAATGGGCACACACAACACGCAAAATGAATCAACAATACGGTTAGATTCCACTTGAAAATATAGGAGGAAAAGGTAAATTTTTTAATTATAAAATCAGAGGGGTAATTGATTCAATACTGTACTGAACACACTGTATAGATACGACAGGAGTAGTATAGTCAAATCGTCTACAGATAATTGTGACGAATGAACAGGAAGCTGGGTCAAACATGGTTTCACATTCAGTCACAGCTACACATACCATAACCCGAACCAAGGTAGTAGCACACCACCCACTTCCACTGCATGCTAGCGGCACATATTGATTTAAGGGCATGCATAATGCTACATGAGTAGATGCGTTTGCAATCATATGCCCCATTTGAGATTTCTTCGTTCTGGAATAGGCTCTGAAGGACATCGATTACACAGTGAGCGTGCGAGCGCGTGGGCGGCGAGAGCTATCGCGGTCCTCTCACTCTCTCCCTCCCGCCACCTCAAATAATCAACAAAACTCGTCAACCAGTGACGTGGCGATTAAACCCTCTCTCGAAGTAATTGGCCTATTTCGGAACGCCATTTTTGGGTCGGAAATAACTATTCCGAACTTTGCAACTTTTCACTTGTTTTACAATCATTTATTGATGAGCATCAAACTATGATAGGGAATTGTTAATAAACAATGAGAACACTGTGGATACTTGTTTTCCTTCGACATTTCTATGTGGACATACGTTAACTAAATTAAAACCACGTGCTTTAATTTATAGATAGAAAACTTCGAAAAACTCAAAAACACGCTGTAGGAGAAACACAAAAATGTTCGGGTACAGCGCCTGCTCATTAAAAGTACAAATTCTGCCGCCAGAATTTTTTTATTCAATGAGCGGTTCCATTGAGGTAGTTTTGTGAAATGCATGGATTATCCTATTTTCGTGTAAAGGTATTCAGTGAAAATTGTGATCTGAAAATCCATACCACGATGCAATCCTGACATGTTGTCCCGTTTATTTTCGTGTAGTGCGCGTTTAATCTGTGAAGAGGTTTCTTAATGCGCAAAAAAAAAATATTACATTAGATTTCACTGAATTGACAGGAAAGTCGCTGACTTACCAACGTTCCCGTCTTATTTTCTGTGTTGTTGGGGGATAAATATTAGGCACCAGATGAAAAGGCACATTTCAGTTCTCAACAAAAGATTTGCCATATTATATGTCCCTATTGTGGAGTGAGGCACTAGTAGAAATTCTTTGCACTTCCGTTTGAGTCACAGATCCGGAAAATATTTTGAAATTTCTTCAGATATTATGCCAACATTGTTTCCCTTGTGAACTGTTTGAGTATGGAACATCTAGCTGAATGGCCGACCGTAATAAAAAACTGATAAAAAAGCAGCAGAATTATTTGTCTTCATCAAAAAGTTATACTGCGCCCTAAACAACATCTCCGCTATTTTTTAATAAACTGTATTTTCGTATCCTCCAATAACAGCTGTTTTTTATCAGCCGGTCCTTTAACTGTAAAAGTTTAGTTTGCACCTAACCAAGCTAATGGCCTGGGAGAAGACATGGCTCTGAAAAGATTGGGGCAGCTTTTAAAGGACAAATTTCAGATCATTACCGTAAAATTGTGAAGAAGGAAGAAACGTCACCCGAGACTTAGGATAAAGTTAGAGTGAGGTTTCACGTTAAATTAATGAATGGAAATATTCTCTTAGATTTTGCCCAACACATTTTCCTGAGTTATTTCTTTATAGTTGAGGAATAAAGGCAGTTCAGGTTCAATATCATTCATCAACTGTATTGATGAATGGAAGCGTCAATTTTACAGTAAGTTCTAATCAGACGCAGGAAGGATTAGTATGTTTCCGTTTTTTTTTCCCTTGGGATGTCCTAGCCACTGCGTGCTATAAGGCAGACTAGTTCTGTCTTTGATATTCCTTTCGTTCATTGCATTCCACAAGCTGCGGACAATGTTCCTGCATTTGTGATAATTTGTTTCGTGTGCTCACCACTGAGCTGAGTTTGGAGAATCCCTGCGCAATTCCCTAAAAAAAAATTAACTTCGTAGAATATATTAGTGCCTTTCATTTTGGAAGTCCTACATGTGCATGGAATTGTCGAGATTCTGCAAGCTTGAATTAGTAAGATGTAGCTAGCATTGAAAAGATTAAATTCGTCTCTTTTGAGAAACCATTTTTGTTGACAGGAAAAAAAGTGAATACGATCGCCCCGAAAAAAATGGAAGAACACACCAAACATTCTAGGTCCTATAACTTGCAGAAGTGAATTTTTGGTACTGTGAAGCAATGACAGTATATAGGTAGCCTTTCACATGACTAGGAGGCCTACCACCAGCTGGTTTTTCGTGAATCTTATCTGCACTGTCAAAAAAGGGGCTACTTCCTGTGATCCGATCTGGTCTCTGAGCAACACGTTGTTGACTGCACTATCAGAGATTCTCATCAAGATTAGAACAGAAACACATTAAATATCTGAACGATGGTGATGTGATACTGGTTATAGCAGAAGAAATAGTTGTTTTTTCATAAAATTCTTTGGATGCCTTATTGAGGAAATATTACTGTCTGTCTCATATATTATTTGACTCCATTGATTTCCACTAGAGATGACCGCCGATTTTTTTCAATGACAGACATGCGCAGCATGTTGGTTTTGCCCTCTTTCACGCCATCAGATGGAGTTCAGGCACCGAAGCGGATTGGTCACTTGCACGGACGTAGTCCTACCAGGAGAAAATATCTAAAAAAATCGCTCGCGAATTCGCTAAAAAAAATTATCGGGGTGATAAGTCGGAGACCCGTTTTGCAATGCATTGTTACAATATATTAAAACCAAACGAACATAAGAGTAAGGAGCAGCTGTATTTAGTTCACGTTTGGATGATATACATTTATATTTAAAGGTACTGACGAACTCGTAGACAAAAACAGGGGATAAATATAATTTACGAGGCCATGCAAAATTTTCTGCTCGTTTATCAGGGAGCTCCATACATTAGGTGTGTTTCAAAGTTCCGTTTAATCAGACTACGATTGAGTTTCGGTCAACCGAACCAGAGTGTGGATTAACGGTCAGATTGCCTGCTGATCTGAGCAGGGTGTTTCAATCAACCGCATTCTGGATTAACCACGACCTATCATTAATTCGGGGGGATTCCGATTCGTTTATTGCATCGTCGCTCTTCATAGGTCTTCCACAATAGTAATGCGTATATAGCGTTAGTGGTCGCTGGTTTTGTAGGATGGAATCCACCCACATCGCCGACTTAAATCTCTTCACTTTGCAAAATTCGCTAAATTGATCAGATGTTTGGTGGAAGATACAGATTTTGTGCGATTGATTCATCCACTCGGATACAAATGAGTATGTAAATGGGCAGTTGATGTCGCAATTCAGATTTATCGCCCAATTGACGAAGAGTTATCCTCCTCGACAAATACTCTTAAAATATTGGTTAACACTGTATCTGACTTGTTTGCCAGATGACGACCACGATGGTCCAACCAATTCCTTCGCCATGAAATCCATTTCTATACTGTTCCAATTCAACTTCGTTACAGGCGAAACTTTTCATTGGTGTTATCAAGTTCTGGTTCATTATGAGCTGAAAGCAACGTTTATTTGGTGCCGATCAAGTTTTCGGGATTGGATTACACCGGGCTCCAGCAACAAGAAAAACGGGCTGTCATTTTCTCAACTGATTTTCAACCGAACCGAGGACCTGAAACCTTGACACGGTTTTAAATCGTCTTTCTATCGACCCTGCTCGTTGAGCCAAGAAAGGTAATTCATTGCGGAGATCCGAAAAAAACCCGCGTCATTTCAACCACGACACCGCTCGTTTGAACCAACCGGATTCTGATGATTATTATCTTCCTACTGGACACTGGTTTTTTGTAGCTTACCGTAATGGGGTTTTGTTGAACGAGCCCAAACAACCGTGTTTTCTTGTATAGATTTCAAAATTTCGGTTGGGTTAAACAGATAATGTTTAAAGTAGGTTTATTGCCCTTTTATTTCAATCGGAATCTGATTAGGTTTTCCAATCGTAATCCGGCTGATTTAAACCCAATCTATCTAAATTTGAAATCGTCTAATATTTTTTATGTTTTTAATAAAATTATTGGAAAGTATCCCCCACATCGCTGAGTATGGTTATCATGGACATACATTCATTTGATGACTCATCAATTGTCGCTTTCAAGCAGTCCCTTGATTATTTCTTTCGTCCTTATAGGAAATCATTATTTCAATCGTCAGTGCATTTGTGATTGAAATTATTAGCTAGTAGTTAGAATGGAACTTTTTTTTACCGTTGACGCATTCTGGTGAGTTAAACTTTGAAGATAGTAGATGAAAAACAGTTGATTTGCTTCATAGATCGAACATTCAACTTAGCGGAAAATGAAAATGCACTGAAAACAGTTTTTAACAGTGCGGTTGATGTTAGGCCTACATTCACTATGTAGAGATAAGTTATACCTAAAAGTAATCAAAACTCCCCTTTTCGGCGTCCTGCGCCATCATCCGGTCGATGTGTTGGATGGACCTTCCATACATTCGACCGATTGAGGTGCTGGACGCCGAAGGTCTTGTATCTGTAAATATTTGATCTTTTACTTTTATTATATCGACCCATAAACTGAAAAGAGGAGTTTTTGATTCCTTTTGTTAACTTTCTCAGAAAGATGATTTTCCCGTCTCTTGGTCACTACTTTTACTTTTTTTACGTTTTAGTATTATGTATTTCTTCTCACATCTTGAGGTTTTATTTTAATTGTATGATTTTTAATGACCATCAAAGCCAATTTTGGTGTTCGGACGTAAATTTATTTTCGGCTGTCACCAAAAACTGTTCCGACCGACCGACACCAGGGATACGAGCCTATAATTAGAAGTTTCAGTCGAACCCAAAAGGGGGTATCAAGGGGATGGATTGTATCAAGGTTAATAGATGATGTGAATTGCAGTTTTTTAGATAAATAATATTATGTATAATAGGCTGTCCGCAACCTTTTAAAAAAGCGATCACTTTGTTGTCTGTCCCGAAGAACAATAGTAGATTAAACCTAGTGAGATGTCCTATTGGGCTCCTAAGATTTTTGTGTACAGACACTTGTCAACGGCGGAATGCTGTTGTAGGAGATGATCATGCGTCTGAGTGCTGATGTTGGGTCGTATTGATGACAATAAATTATTTTAAGCACTAATCCAGCTGTTTTGATGGATCTCACCATTTTCTTAAATTGTGGAGCGTTAAGATCTTATTTTTGAGACGGCGGCTCCCACCTTTAGGGTTGCTCAGGGTTTTAAGTGAGCCCAGGAATACGGGGACACCCGGGTTTTTACTTGATTATATAACTGGTATTTACAGTCTTATGCATTATCGATTGATTATCAAGGTGACATTTATAGTGATTCTCGTTTCTCGAGTAGGCCGGAATATGAGATTTCACCTGCTGCTCTCAGGTTTTCTTGAGCATTTTTGGACATATTTATTTCTTACAATGATCAAAAAATTTACCCATCTTTATTTTCTGATGCTTGCGACTTGGACATAATTTTATGCAACCTTGGGTGCTGTTAGCTTGGCCACTTCGATGTTACTATTGGTTATAATGGGTAGGGGGAGACTGGGGGGTGACTTGGTGTGACAACTGAAGGTCCTGAAGAAAACATTCATGCTAGGCTAGTATAAAAAAACTAAGTGGTTTTTTCCAGGACTTCTCCATTTCAGGCATTGATAATATCGCGATACTGCTTAGTGTATATATCTCAGCGAGGATGAAGAAAAATTGCAGAAAATTCGTTCTTTTTTGGAGTTTTGATATAGACACTTCTAAGGGGCTGTATTATATACTTGGAAGAGTTGAAGAACAGCATTCTGTCTGAAGTTCTATTCAGAATGAAGGACATCATTTGTGTGGTGGTATAACAAGGACTAAATGAAACCAGATGTCACATGAGACGTAGGCATTCACTCAGAATAGGAGTTGGGGGTGTGTTGGCATATGGTTAGTATGCTTAGGTTGGAAATATATTTTAGCAGATTGTTAGAGTTGGCTTGCTATTTTGATATAGACCTTGCGCCTAAATGTAAAAGTCATTTTTTCTGTTTCAAATTTAGTGGCAGATCTGACCAGCTATAGGCCTTACATTAGTGGAGATATGTTAGTGCTCTTTGAATGCTTATTGATAGCTTGCAGATGTAGTAGGGCCTCGAAGGAGGTGACAAGGGTCAACCTGAATAAAGAATTAGAAGTTTACATGTTGGTGGGGGGGGGGAAGGGGAGGGGGGGAGGGGGGAGGGGGGGGGTAGGGGGGGGGGGGGGGTGGGGGGGGGGGGGGGCGGGGTGGGATTACGGTTCATTTTCTCCATCTGACGGGAAAAGAGCACTTTTGAATGATGCATCATTTATAAGCGCTTGTTATCTGCTTTCGTCCCGCCATATAGTTAAGGTTAATGATACTAAGCCAACGTCCAAATGCTCCCAGACGTGAAGATCAATTAGAATTTTGTAATTTACTGCACCTGCGTATTATGTGTTGATTTAATAAATCACAAAGAGTACGTATCTTCTCCTATGTGCGGTTGAAACAATTGATTTGTTTTGATTCAGATTATCACTCTTCTTTCCGGTGCTTTTACCATCTATGCTTGTTGTTGGATAGATATCTATGCCGCCGTCATAGCGATAGCCATGAAGGTTGTTAAACTTCGGAATGAAGCAGGTTATATGCACTTTCAAATTTGATCAAAGTTGATCATTATTTAGGCATAACCTATACTTGATTTAGAGACACAAACACCTTACTATGATAACGTCTCCCTATTTCCTCCTATACCAACTCACCCCACCTGACCCCGACTGTAAAAATGTTAAGTATGTGGATTCTATTGACCATTTATGAATGAGGCTTTAAGGAATGGTTAAGTACTAGTAGTGACATAGAGTGGTCACAGTGTTGACACTTCGCCTTCATTTATTAAGCAGTGACAGTGTTTTTGCAAAACATATGCCAAGTCACCCCTATACTATTTGGATAATAGATTGTTTTATATTGGTAGCTACTTGACTGGAATGTACTACATCGGTGGTTTCGAGCTCTTCGATGTTAATTCCAATCTTTTTTCACTCTACTGATTTTCATCAGTGCTGAAAACCGTTTTACTCACATCGCTGGGTAGTTGGACTGCTAGAGCGAAAATCATGTACGTCGACTTTTTCAAGCGCTGAAATGTGACCCTTAGAAGAATTTGAAAAGTAGCCTACTTCTTTCCTGATCAAGCAAATTTCATTGAAAAATTACGTTGCTATTATCATGCAACTAAGCAATCGCGCGTTGATTCCGTCGCATGAGTAATCGAGTGGAATCAATTAATGTGTCCCCGTTTAAAGATGTGATTTGTTAGTTCATGTTCTATTATCAAAACTTGTCAGATTGGTTTAACGTATAAAGTAGGCTAATCCATAAGTGGGAGCGATTTTGAATATGAACTTTTAACTCAAATCTTCATTGCGTTCAGATGGGCCACGCTTTGTTCTCTGAGGGTATGTTTACAACAAGTTAATAATGTTCAAACTATAAAAGATAAATTAAGCTCTGTGCGTAGGCTCAATGTCATAACATCAATTAGCGGACAACTTGAATGTTCCTATTTGTTAATGTTTTATGAATCGTCAACTTTCTATGTGTTCATCCAAGGCTAAAGCGCGAATGCATGACGTGATCCAAACTATGATGAGTTATGACAATGAACTACGCATAGAGCTGTATTTATCTTTTAGCGTTTGGGTATTAATCACCTGTTGTACATACCCAGAGATACAAGTGGGCTATATGAAAACAAACTAAAAGTTTGACGTAA
The DNA here is from genome assembly GCA_907163375.1 of Prostheceraeus crozeri. Lineage (NCBI taxonomy): Eukaryota > Metazoa > Platyhelminthes > Polycladida > Euryleptidae > Prostheceraeus > Prostheceraeus crozeri. Next base: position 27,816 of record CAJQUW010005737.1, read on the forward strand.
AATATGCGAATGGCATCTAGTTAACTATTGATCAACTAATCATAGTTCCGAGACTAAACATGAATTTGTAAATGAATACATTGCAATTGACCTTCAAATTATGGCTCTTAAGGGATTCAGTTCTTTAAAAAAAAATCAAGCAAGGCACTATGATACAAATAGCTGTTGATGCATTAGTCTACTTTCTTAGATGAACAAAAAAAAGCGAAATTCAAATTATAAAATCGCTTTTCCTTTTTATCCGATGTGACCGTGTCTTGGTGCAGGAAATGATTTTTGTTGTGCGTGCACTGCCACAATTGCATAGGACAATAAGCGAACACGATTACTGTTTTGGTTGAAAATAAACGAAGTCGCTGAATGCAGACGTTTCAGATCCAAATTTAGATTAAAATAGCTAAATTAATTTATAATGCTGAAAATCTCCTCTTCCCCGTAGGGGTGTTACTTGTGTTGGAATCTTTTTCTCACGCTTAATCGGTATTCCTGGTATCGGGATGTGCACTGTGTTTGGTTAGAAAAATCCCACGAAATCTACAAAAATACAACATTCGATAAAATATCCAATTTTTGTTTAAAACTTATGTGTTATCGGGCTTCGAAACTCAAGTCCGGGTCTGACGGAGGGACATCTTTTAGTCCGCGTGCGGACTCAGTCCCCGATATTTTTCAACGTTGGGCTCAATCCAGTACGTCTTGGTGACAACCCTAGTGCTTTCCCGAGCTCTGGATTTAGGTATTTATAGGAGATTGGATGGCGTTGTGTTCCCTGTCGGTTGAGATACAAAGGACTTCTTGAAACAATCTAAGGTTGTAGATGTGGACCTAGTTCTATTATCAAACTTCCTTTCTGGTAAACGAGGCCTATGTGGAGTCTCATGTCAAAGCAACATTCACTAAAATATGCAGATGATCTTACATTAATTTTATCGATCAGACCAGATTCATCAATTGTACGCGATATTAATGTTGAAACTGAACACGTGCAGAGTTGGTGTGAAATGAATTGTTTATCGCTAAACATGATGAAATCGAAGTTACTTTTTTGTTCTAGAAGCATGAATGTTGATTTTTTGGTGTACTACAGTTTTCGTGTTGAAATAATGGTTGAATGCGTTTCCATTCTGGGTGTTACCAATAACTAGTGACCTTAGTGTGGAATTGTCATGTTTGTAATTGCTGAAAAGTGTAACAGCCGTTTTTATGTATTTGCGAAACTTTGGCCTTATGTAAGCACTGACGAACTGCACATGTTATACTCTGCATATATACGCTCACCGCTCGAGTATGTTTGTCCCATATTTGTTGGTCTGAGTAAAACGCTCTCTTCCAAATTAGAATCTATCGATAAACGTGCTCACCGAATTATTTACGGAAACAAACCACGCCAGTGTCGATGCTGCAAAGGTGAACTGGAGAAGCGACGGCATGAGCTCAGTATCAGTGTTTACAAGCGAATTGAAACTGACAGAAATCATATCCTAAATCCTATAATTCCCCGAAGACTTCCGCGATCTTGTGTACCATCAATCCCCTCTTGCAGAACTGAAAAGACCCGCAGATCTTTCCTACCATATACCGCTTGCCTCCTGAGTAACCTAACCGATCTTTAACTCAAAAAGCTTCTTGTAATTTCTTTATGTCCTTTGATTTGTGATATATATTTGATTGTCATTTACACTGAAATATACGCCTTACTTACTTACTTACTTACTATATAACTCATAATCTAGCGTCAATATGTCATTCTTCGAAATAGGTCGAGTTATAAAGTACCGGTATCAATGTATTTTTCAATAGCTATCCAAAAACGTTTTTTGTATGCATATGTACTTTCTTGCTAGTTAGCAGTATTACTGACTGCTGCTGCTTTTGGCCGATGCTCCATCGGAGCGTGAGGATCATTACATGTTCAGCTTTTGCCATTCATTTCAATATTTTCTAGCTTGGATAATATCAACGGATGACAGATTGGAATCTTCTCCGTCAATCACCCACCTAATATTTTGATTTTGAGAAAATTGCGTAATAGTGGCGTAGGTCTAACGAAAAATAACCATAGATTCCTTAACGATATGCACCTCCTTTGATATCGCATTCAAAATGGCAGTTTTTGTTTACTTTATAGCTTGTCTACCGTCCACTATTACGGTTGGTTACAAGTTATTCTCGTACTTTTTCCTATATCAAGTCGAACTTTTTAGCGAAGCTTTTTATGTATTAATTGACAATTGCCTATCGATGCTGCAATTTCGAAGACTTGTTCGTGTCTTGTTTAGAAACACATGAGTACTTTAATGTCCTTCAGCTTGAGTATTTAACGTAAGTTTTTTTTGATCAGAAAAATTGCAGTGTCTACAATCCGGAAAAGCCGGGAATCTCAACAGGTCCATGGAAAACCAGGTAACCCTCCTTTAATTGTTATGGGACCCCAGGAAATTTTAGTAATCCTGGCTAATTACAAAGCATAGCAGACTAGTTGGGACAAAAAAATTATAAACTTCTACATTGTTGTTGCTTTGATTAGTAACTATATAATGAAAATGTGACATTACCAAGTCATTGAGGATGACTAAATGTAGGCATTAGATTGTCGTCGGCCAATTATTTTCCAGATGTTGCAATTTTCGCTCACAAAACTAACGTGTGTGTATTGCATGTCTTCTACTTAATTTTTTGTCTCAAGTTTGTTACTTTTTCAGTTGTTTGAGGTGTACAGATTTGAATATTTATTTTCGAAAAACATGTTAAATTAGTAACATATTCGTTCTCTTGGAAAGTCGGTGAATAAGAAGAAGCGTGTTCAATAATTGATCGCATAGTGCCAGCAATTCCTGGGCGCAAAAGGATTTCTAATCATAGAGTGAGAGAGATGGCACAAAATGAATGGCCATTATGGGGAAAGAGCACAAGACATCCAGGAAGATGGTTTGGAACAAACACCTATTCCCTTATGCAACACCATTACTTAACCTTTTGTTCTCCCACAATCCACCATACCATGATCATGGACTTTTTTTCGTCCACCGTAACACTACTTATTTACTCACTACACCGTCAAACACCACCGTTTGCACATAACGTTTCTGTTTGCACTTTTTTTATTCACTATGGAACGGATGAGCGAAGAGCGATTTCACCCGTCAGATGTTTTATGGGAAAGTTCACGAAAGGAGACCCCAGAGGAAACCACGGATGGATGGTTGGCAGCAACTGAGAGCGGGAAACACAACATTCATCTGCCGAAATTGACTAGCCTGGCAAGAGAACGTCATATCATGGAAGAGTTATCGGCACGCACTATGGAAACCTTTGCCTGTTCTTTATCAGACGGGATTAGTCAAGTAAAGTAAGTAGTGCCGCGTAAGCCAAACTTCAGTGTGAATTCACTAAATGCTGTCGAATCAATCTTAGGGAAGAGGCGGCTGGGCACGATGCTGAAATTTTGTGAAACTACATGAACACCCCCCCCCCCCGACTTTTACTAAAATGGTGACTCCTAGGATTGTCAGTGTCTGAACAAATGCTAACTATTTAGATATGTCAGATGGACCGTCCGTATATTCGAAAACAGTTAAAATTGCCATTAATTACAAGCCTAACAGGATTGGGGTCAAACACAAATGGTGTGAGAATAATAATCAATGGAAAATGAGAGTGAATTTTCATAGAAGTTGAAGGATCCGGACTGGTTGTCGGAATCGTTTGTCCTCGATATGAGCTGTGTGCCATTTCCTGGCTCAACTGTAACTTGCGTTGACGTCTGTGATGCAATCTGATCCATTCTCTCCTTGCCTTTTTCCATTCATAGTCCCCTTCTCATTCGAAGCCAGCGAAGTGGAAAAGTTGCTACTTTAAGCAACCCAAACAAATCACCAGGAAACGGGTGGGATCGCGTCAATTCTTTGGAATGAAAACTGTCTATTTCCTCAATTAATCGAATTTTTAATGGATGTTTCTCTCTGCAATTAATGCGATAAATGCGTTGTCTTAGTTATCAGTGCATTTTTTTCCAATGCAAGAAAGGTTTATCATGTATATATGCGTGACAATAAGATCTCGACACTTAGAATTTTTACTGGACCCATCACTTATCTAGATACATTAAAAACAGGGGGTTTTGTACGAATTTAATCGAGCCGATTAATTGACACTGCAGAGTGATATTCGGTATTTTATTGCTCGGATATACAGTTAGTGGACTTTGAAGATTTTTGATGATTTTCATTTAAATTTGGTGAGTGTTCAAAGACCAAGATTTCAAACTATTTTAGATATACTACACTCTAATGTACATTGTGCATTGATCCACTAATCTAATTTCAAATGACTTCTTTGTATCATTCCAATGATTGAAAGCAACGGGATTCTCCTTGGAGTAGATTTTCATTAAGGATGTGAATGCTGGCAAAAGAGGTTGTTCTCGCAAATGATCATGTATGAGAACGTGTGCTCGGTATTTTTTTCGCCGAGCCTGGGTAGAATAGAAGATCCCAGAAGGGCGGGTTTTCGGTCCGGATCCGTCAGCCAGTTCTTTGATAAGGCCCGAACTCTTGGTTCCCGGTGCAGATTTTAATCTTGTGCACAGCCCCGTTTCTGATTTGAATTAGTAGCATTTGAATATATGCGCAAGATTATGATCGGAACAATCAACTTATTATATTTTTGCAGTATCAAGATTCACTCAAATGTCTTCATGCTCGAACAAAGGCATTATGAGCATTTCAAAAGCTAATGTAGATAGCACCAACTGAATGCAATCTTTGATTGTATATATGCAAGTGAACATCCACATTTTCATATTCTTAGATGCTAACGTATTTCTTAATTTGAAACATGCAAACGCGTGCCTCCCTTTCAACCGTAATTATGACTCGACTGCCAGGAAATGCCCATGTTATCAATAAATTATTCGGCAGCAAAATGCTTGAAAATTTGTCATTCTCGAAGAAATAATGATTTTAGCGTTCGCCATATAGAACATGATTGTAAATCGCACAAATTATACTCAATTTGCACATCAACGCAATCATGTTATTGTATATATCAAGTTTTAGAGGAAGGCAAGAAAATAACCGTAAGAACGAACGGCTGATGTGTTTTCCAAAACTCCAGGCCCAGGGATCGGTTTCACTCTGGAAGAAGCAGTGATTTCAACTTTTCACAAGCAAATGATAAAAATTCAAAATTGTTCAACTCTGCGTAGGACTAGACTAGCATCGCAAAGCTTTTTGCATAGAACATTCAGGACCTGTTTTGCCTTTTATTTGGTGCACTTTATTATTATTAAGTTTCCTTTAGATAAATCCGTACTTTCAGGAGATGGAAAACGTCGATTTTAGATGAATTTAAAAGAAATAATCGGCTGCCTTTTACTGATTAATCGGTAATCGGGCGATTATCAAGATCACTAATCGGTGCACCCCTATTTAAAATTGTGAAAAAACATTTCATGCATCTAGTCCACCCTTTAATATCGTAAGCTCTTATTCTATTGCTCTTAGATTCACACAGAACATCCATCTCTCTAACCAGAGCTGGAAAAATTCCACTGAAATTTTTTAATTCCAATTCCAATTCCAGAGCAGAAATTTTAATTCCAATTCCATAATGAGATTCAATTCCGAATTCCGATAGTTGCATGACGCGTATATGTTAATGTATCTAAAGCTTCCTCGCTTCAATCTAACCCATGTACCCGTATCCTATCCTCGCTATTCCTGTGTGCCGTTCCCTGCGTCGTTCCTATGTGCGTTCTCATGTTCATAGTTCATATTTCTTGTGTACATGTACATGTATATATGTAGCCGGTCAGCCTACGCCATTTTCGACTATTCACTTATCTGAGAAATTATTGTCGGTGAAGAAGCTTTCAATGTGTTTATTCGACAAAAGCGCTAGGTTTCTTAACCGTATGAAGATCATCCTATAATTAGAATTTTTTCTATTGAATTCTTGAGATATTCTTACAACCAGTGCACCGCCCACATTCAATTATGACTTTGTGGACCAATTTTTAATTCGAATTTTGAAAAATAGTTGTTAATGACTGCTGCAAATCGACACAATATACCAACCCAGGGAATAGTAGGCTATACCACATGAAACAATGCCACCATCTCACTTAATATTATCTTCAGATCCTGCATTAATTTGCTGCCAACAACTTCCACAACCAACTTGGCAAATAGTTTGACTATGATACAATGTTTTAGATCGAATCTGATCTACAAACCATAAATTTTTCCATGTGCCATCATTGTACATAGGCAAGATATCAAACTTCCATTCTAGTGTACTATTATCTACTTCTATGAGGGAGAGAGAGAGATGCGAATAAATCTATTAATAAACTGACAGAAGAAAGAAATTCAATGTGCGAATAACGTGATTGTTGATGAAAGAAAAAACGACGATAAAAATGATATCATGAAAACTGATTAATGGTCCATGTTAAAAAAGGAGATTAAAAATTCCGTGATAAGAACGAAATGTGGTCGGGTCGAAAGCTAACGAGCAGAGATTAAAGGAAACTCTTTCAATTTTCAAAAGAAAGTGGATTTATCGTCAAGTCTCAAAAATTTGCACAAATTAGAGACGATGAGAAATTGAAACAACAACAACTACCAACAACAACACATACGACATCTTCAGTAGCTGTTAGAAGAACTCCGGGCTCTCTCGGTGAAACTTGACTACAGAAGTAACAACTACAACTGCCTACCAGCGAACAACAACACAGTAGAGTATGCGACAACACATCAACGAGCGCGATTGAAGATTGACGGTATAAGTGACACTGATATTCATGATATTTATGATATTATTTTGGTATAAGTGAGTCCGATCGAATTGAAGTGAATTCAACATCAAGAAGTGAACTGCAAGTTTAAAGTTTTTCTTTTATCGTTGAGTATCGTATTTGTATAACTACAGTCTTGAAAATTAATATTGTCAATTGTTGTGATTGGAAGTTGAATAATATTTCATGTCATTGCCATTTTAATTGAATCATTAATTATTAGAATAATTTGTTGACACTGTCTATATTGTGATTTGAACTGACAGGCTGCCCTTTAATGAGGGTTAATTTTCCTCTTTCCAAACCGATTGTTTTTCGTGTGTACAACAATTAAGTTAATCTCCAATTTTTGTGCTTATCCAATCAATAACTAAATTCAACAATTGTTTTATTTTGATTAATTATCTTACATGATAAATAACTAAATAACAGATTGAACAAATATGATTATCTTTTCATTGTTTGCTTAATTGCTGAATTAACATTGTCCGGTGGCTGTAGGCCCATCAAAGTCACAATTAGCACCCTTTATTCAACAATAGAATAAAGCTAGCTCTGTCGATCTATCTCTCTCTCTCTCTTATCTCTGCGTGCAGTTAACACAACGGCCGAATACTGTGATTTCAATTTTTGTACAAATAGATTTATCACAGGTCTATCGAAAAAGTGGAATTGAGGTTTATCAAGGTCAATTCCAATTCCAGTAGATTTAAATATCGTCAATTCCAATTCCGACGAAAAATGGAATTAATTCCAATTCCGACTTTTCCAACTCTGTCTCTAACTAAATGTATTTCAAATAACTCGAATGAATAAAGTTCCGATTGTTTTACCAACCTTGTTCTTACAGCTACGTACGATGCATTCAATTCTTTACCTACGTTGCATGCCACTGTCAGAGCGCATTATTCCAATGGCCAGACCTTCTACAAACCCATCTTATTATGGAGGAGTTGCGATGTGTCAAAAAGACAGCTAAATTTGCAATAATGCGATGCTTAGACTTATCCAAACGTTGATCCTGTGAACGATAGCTTCAAATGATTATGTTAGAAAGTAAAGACGAGCGATCCTACCCGACCCGAAACCCTAACCCGAATGCTGGGGTTCGGGTAGAGCAATTGAGAACTCGGGTCGGGTAGAATTATCTCTTCTGTCTAAAACCCGAAATAACCCGAACTCGGGTTTTTTTCGGGTTAGAGCATACAAATTTTAAAAGTGTTTAGAACTTCAAAAATTATTTTCTGTGAGGTTAGTACTGTTTCATGTGTACCTGTAGTTTAATGAAGTTTTTCAAGAAATTGTGGCTTATCACATTATTCTCATTGCGAATTATTGATCTAATGAAATACTTTGCGCTACATATTTTGCTTCTAAAACAACGAAAGATCATTATTAAATTAATTGAATCTGTTCTTGTGGTCTCTAAAGGCCTCATTCTCATAATGACATGTAGATCGTGGCTCGCAGGATGGACGGAAAGAAATGAAATTTACTTTGAGATAAGCTTTACATAGGAACGGAAGCTTAACTATACATCAAATATTATATAATTGAAATTTTAGCATCTATCTGCAGAATTATGTTGTTACATGTAGTGATGCAGATTAGCTGCTCGGACCTTGACATCTTCATTAACAATGAGAGTCAAAGTGTCTTAATCAGAGTTTTGAAGGAGTATGCTGCAACACCTACAATATATCGCAGTGTTGCCACAGCGGCGGAATTTTCCGCCGTGGCGGAATCGGCGGAATTCTTGGAATTTGAGAATTCCGCCGGTCCTATTTTTTTATCATTCGGCGCAAGCTTAATTATCCTACAGGTAGCAAACGCAGATGCGGATTTTCAGCTTCTTGTCCGTGTCAACTTGCATGATGTTCCTACAGTATTGGAACGTTTCAATCACAGATACCCGCTTCACACCTCGTCATGATTTAGCGATTTAACCATTAGATTTTCAATCTCTCAGAAATTACTTCTAAAATCAAAACTTCTTAATGTTGTCTAGACTGTGTCATATGTGTTAACGAATCAAAGCCTGAGAGATCCTCGAAAAAATCAAAGCAATGGCATCACGTTTATTGGTGATTTCATCGGTCAGTTTGTGTTTGGATTCCTGTTACCAGTGATTTTTCTTGTTGTTTTATTGACTTACGAAACTATTTCCTCTGGGATTCACTATGTCGTTATCCGATCGTCTGCGCTTGTGCGTACTTGTGTTTGCTTTTTTATAGTACGTCTTCAATCAGGACTTCCTGATCGTTAACAGGATGAACACATACTTGTACTTAATTTGATACAATTGATCAAAATACGTACTTAAAATAGTACACTGTAATTCCTTTGCTCAAGGATACTGATTCCTAGAGATAAGAACACTGATGGTCTGTTTCTTTTCAAAATTTAATGTTGCCACTACAGCCTTTCGACCATCATCATCACTCAGTCTGAGTATTAACGTAATTCTCTCTTTTTGTCTTAAGCTTTATATTCGTTTTTAAGCAGCATGTTGCGATTGCAATATTTGATCCTTTTGTTAAGATAGATGTTATATTTTAATACATGTTTTTTCTTATTGACATGTACCGTGCACATAGGGTGCTACCAAAGAGAACCGAAAATTATATAAGTCATTAAAATGATAAAACCTCTGTTCAAGATGTTGTCTAGCCTCTCTTACTAATGGAATGGTCCCATCAGTAGGCCTACGTAACTCAGCATCTGTTTTGTGCTATTTTTTCAAATTGAATTACTTGATCAGTGAATTGGTAGAGTTGCAATTGAAGCATATGTGATGCGCATTAAACTCACTGCTTTGGAATCCATTACTGAATTAATGATGATAAGGTACCTATGATGGCAGGGCATGGGAAACAAAAGAAAAATCAGGTTACTCAATTTAGTATGCATCATTATTTACATAGGCTAAATTGCGTGATGTATGTGCGTGTGACTGTAAATCGATCCCCAAAATTGCTTTATCTATCTTTAATAAATCGATTCATACATAGGTCTAGGAATCGGCACACCTAGACCGTCGCGGCGGAATTCTTTCAAGTTGGCCGCTGTGGCAACACTGATATATCGCGAAGCAGTCGGTTTTTTTGCAAAGTTTCCGAATTTTGTCATGTATTGTAGGTTATATTACTTTCGTGGGTAATTATGCTACTTATTTAGTATTTGTTTGAATACTTTATTAGCCTAGAGAAAATAATACACTAACTACTGCGTATTTTAATAAAGTACTAAAATAATGCTACTAAAAGCTAGACTACCGCCCGGTATCACATTAGGATCAAGCATTAGCTTTATATATAGAAACGATTCTGATTTTTCGAATATAATCGGGTCGGGTTCTGGTACTCTTTGTCGGGTTCGGATTGAAATTTTGTTCGACTCGGGAATCCGAATATTTGGAACCCCACCCGACGCTCATCTTCACTAGAAAGTGCACGTAGAAATTTGTTTGAGTGCAGTTTGACTTAGAAAATTAACTGTTGCCATCGATTAGTAATGACAAATGTTAATTATTTTCGCTCGCGCAGTATATAAGTTTTTGGGAATTTTTTTTCCTCTTCGTAATTTCTCTATTTTCTGAGTAATTTTCTGTCGGATTTTCTGTTTCTTTTCTTGACAGACTGCGTATGGAGTTTTTGATCGATAAATTTCATTTCAGATTCATATGGAGAAGATGAACGAATCTCAAGATGAAATTAATTCCATCAGCAATGAAATAACTGAATTAGATCTTCAGCGGAACAAAGTGATAGAGGATGCGAGAGAACAACTTCGATATATGATGAAGAGACATGGTATGCGAATCGAAGTTTCAAAAAGTTACTACGCTGCGAAGGAAGAAGTGGTTATTGTGAGTAGAAACTTTCATTGATGAGCAACGCCAACATTAATCGAAATTAGCTTCCACGTAATTCACAGGTTTCATATTTCTCAAGATTTCATTACTCGACTCAATATTTTACCTTCTCTGGTCGTGTGTAGACATTCCACCAGTCAACAATACCCACGTAAATCACTATGTTTTGCAGTGATTCTGCATGTGATGTCTCATCTCAGTTGAATTGGTAGAAGTATGATAACGGGTCCATTGGTCACCCCCTCAAGTCCCAAATTCAAACAGATGCGACAAAGGGTTCTTTTGTTTGTAATTTGAAGGTCCTCTTTGAAATTTGTGATGTCAATATGTTTTTCAGTATTCTTCATAGGGGTTATGCGATACCTATTCTATTTATTGAATCTGCTCATTTTAGTGTTCGGTTATCTTTTAAAATTAAATTGATTTTGAAATTATTTGATTTTAAACGCTGTCTATTGAAATAGAATCAATAAATAAAATAATAATGATTAAAAAATATTTAATATAATAAAATTAATTATTGATAAATTATGAATAAATCAATATAAATGAGCCGAAGTATCTCTTCTGAATTGCTTATTAAACGACTAGTTGTATCGCGTGCTTCATGAATGAGTGAATTAGGCCTGTTGAATTCCATAGATACCCATAGACAGATTATGTATAAATTAGAATTCTTGGCTGATCGATCTCAATAATTGCTGATGACCGGTTTTTGGCCGGTCGACCGATTGACTTACACCGGTCCCGCTGTACGGGCTAAACGGACCGGTCCCGGTTCCAACCCTGGTGCATCATGAGAGAGAATTCATTTCTTTATTTTTTTACATGATGCTCATGTGCGCTGTTTAAGGAATCCACAAATTCGAACGCTTTGTTTTTGCACATATTTTAACTGGCTGGCCTACATGAATAACTTTTATAGATTGGAAGGAGCCAAGTAGATTGTTAGAATCTATCAAAAATTGCTTATTACTGCAATATATTTCTCCTACTATCCGTAGGTATCATCAGGCAGTTAGTGAAAGATTTACAGAATAAAATTTGAAATTCACATCAAGAGATAAATAAAAAGATATACAAAATATGTAAACTATGGTAAGAGAAGAGAAGGAGCTATGCGGCAGGTAGTAAAGGGTTACATAGTACCATTAGCATTTATAGTAAATGACCTGACAGGAAGAAAAAAGGGAAGAAATAGGATGTGAATTAAAAATCTGATTACTGTGGAATATTATACTGTACATTATCGTTCCCATATACCTCAAGAAGCAAAACTGAACTTTATAAGAAACGAGAAAGACAGAATAGCAGAACGATACTCGAATGATGTAATATACAAAAAATGTGAGAATAACTTGAAAAGAACTCTTCAACTTAACGGTTATCCTGATTCAATGATGAAAATCGCGAACAATAAACAAATGAAAAGAAAAAGAAAACGAAGTGAGCAGAATGTTGAATACATGTATTTCCCATTTCCATTCGTCTCCGGAAAAGTAGACAAACAAATCAAGAACAAGGAATTTGTGTTCGCCTCCCCTTAAGATCTCAGAAGGTAATGAGAATAAAGCAGAAAAATATAACCGCTCTTCCACGCTTGTAAATGCGATCTCCGTGATCATTAAATATTGGTTCTCCTTGCACATAATGATATGCGTCGAATAACGAAACCGGTCAGTTAATACTTGAGGTGCAATAAGCCTGATATCACATATGCATGTACGTGGGTTGACTGAAAAGTAATGCTTCCTAGTCTCTAAATACTTATTGAAACTTCCATATATGTTCGTTTCAGAAAATATAGCTTCCCACAAGTATGCTTTATTATTATCTTCACATGGGTTGTTACTTACTTTACCGGAAATCAGTAAAATATCGATTTAAAGGTCATTATTTTTCCACGTAATCACCACCAGTCTCTGCATTTTCTCCAACGATGCACCAGTTTACGGAAGCCATCGAGAAAAAAATCTTTATGTTGAGCTCTTGTCCATCTCCGACTTCTTTCTGAACTCCTCACTTGTTTCAAAGCGAATCCCACGGAGATGCCCTTTCAACTTCGGAAACAAGTGAAAGTCACAAGGCGCAAGATCTGGGCTGTATGGTGGATGGGAGAGGAGTGAATAATCCAGTGCACTGATGGCTTCAATGGTGGCATGGGCAGTGTGAGGTCGTGCGTTGTCGTGGTGCAATATAATCTTATTTCTCCGAACCCGACGTAATCGCGCTTTCAAAGCCTTGAGAGTTGAGATGTATCGAGCAGAGTTTATCGTCGTTCCGTGCTCTAGAAAATCGATGCGAATGACACCACTCACGTCCCAAAACACAGTGGCCATCACTTTCCCGGCGGATGATTGGGTCTTGAATTTTTTCCTAGTGGGGGATCCACGATAACGATATTCCATCGACTGGCGCTTTGATTCAGGTTCATAATGGTGCACCCAAGTTTCATCCGAAGTCACGATGCTGTGCAAGAATTGATCTCCTTCAGACTCGTATCGCAGCAAATTTTCTTGACAAATTCGAAGTCTTGTTTGTTTCATGTCCGGTGTGAGCATACGAGGTACCCACCTAGCACACACTTTCCGGTAGTTTAAACTGGCAATAATGTGTCCAACACGTTCTTGAGAGATCTCTAGCACTTCAGCAGTCTCTCGCTGAGTGATTCGACGATTGTCTTGGATCATGCCATCCACCGAGTCCATGTGATGGTCATCAGTGGCACAGACAGGGCGCCCACTTCGATGTTTGTCTTCAAGATCCACCTCCGAACTTCTGCGTGCCCATCGTCAAACATTACTGACATCCAGACATCCTGAGACATAAACATTAACCAATCGTTGATGGATTTCGACGGGAGGAACCCCTTCAGCAGTTAAAAATTCGATGACAGCACGTTGTTTGATTCGTATCGACAACTGTGCATCATTACCCGTCATTTCAAGATTGCTCATGGTGACACAATGCACAGTAAAATGGAAGCAACAAGTTAGATAGTCACGTACGCGTAGCTATTCGATTTGAATCAATATCTATGGTCATAACGCGCGCTTAGAATGAATGACAATAGTGAAGGCATTACTTTTCAGTCAACCCACGTATAACTGCATGTTCAAATATCGACTGTTACGACTGTTACTGGGTTCATTTCCAAGTAGTGCTTTTCCATCCGACGTTTGACTATGTTTTCCACGGGTCGATCATGGAAGTGCACTCATACTTACATTTGCTGCTGAAATATACTCGTTCGTATATGCGCCTTAATTGCTGATCGGAGCCCTGACAATTCTTGTTCATATAATTTGTATTCCTTTAATATGTCATTTCTATGAGTATCTACCTCATCTATTTCTACTTTTACGCAGTATGGTTAACATAGATTGTTATTTGAAAATTATAGATAGTACTAACTCTCTTCTTCCCCTGACGCAGTCTGTGTACAGACGAAAATTTGGAAATACAATTGGCATCGGCCATATTTAAATTCAACCTTAAATTATGCTGTTTCGGGAAATTACAAACTATTATGAGAAACCTGTTGTTTGAAAGTCATTCATGGATAGTGAACAAAGCCGACTAAAAATATGTAACTCCATAATTATCTGCATTCAACTGTAAGATCTTACTTCTGCGATTGCAAGTAATTCTGTCATTACGAGACGAGACGTATATTGCCTGTATGTTTCCTGGACGCTGGAATAGAAAGCGAATGTAACATCTCAGAGCGGCTTCATTAAGATGGATTAATTCCTTCAGTCATTCATATTCACCACTATGTGATATTGTCTTCGTAAGTTGCATTTCCGAGTTACATTAGCTATCTTACATGACTCCTGATGTTCCTATCCCACAGCAGAAATCGAGAAGAGTTAACAATCGGCGCACTGATCGAACTTACTGAACAGATAGTGTGACGATTTGTGATGCAAATACAACAGCAGAGATGATATTGAGGAGAAGGAATGCCGTTATCAAATATTCCTGCATTATTTCTCATTGAAGTTCATTGTATTAAAAGAGCGCAACTACGCATCTCTTCATGTACGTCATTGCCATTAACAAACTCAGAATTGTACAACTTGACAATGATTCGTTAATTGGTCATTCTTGCGTCAGTCAACGCAAGTCATTGTTCTAGATTTTGGAACAGCATCTAACTGAGTCAATGATGACTGCATCACGGGCCCAGTCAACATCAGAAATTGAAATTTCAAGTTGTTTTCAAGTCAAAGAATTGCGCACACTTGCTTGTTGCTGGTGTTCAATGTCAGGAGACTGTTCATTGTATGAAATTAGCCACCGATGAATGCGATATTGATAGCTGCCACATCTGTTGCCGTTGTTCAAGGTACCAGATTATATAGAGTACAGTAAAAACGGAGAAAAAATGAAATGAATGACGTAGTAGAACTGTCAACTTCATTTCTGTTGTACTTTAAATCAACCTCTTAGAAACTTTTACGACGGCACCGTACTTCCTATCATTGTATCAGACGAGTGAGCACGCATTTAGTGTGGAAAATCTGTCAATCACCATTCTCCATGTAACATTCAGAATGCTCACGGACCGTCGAATATGACCACACTGAGCTTCGAAATTTGTGGGCAGTGAAGTAGTTTAGACACTGTCACTCTCATCAGAAAACCAGTAATCATCCATCAGCCTAGTTCACATACTGAACACGACACACACTCCCATTTACATCAGTTTTCAGAGGATTATGAGAAATAACTGATACATACTGCAGCGCGCGAATAATCTCGCCTTCTTCCTTCCTTCAATCTCAGCTGACATGAGCTGTTTTGGCGATGTTCGTTTGCTTCCATCCTATGGCCATAAAGACTCTGAGTAGACTATGTTGCGTGATTGTTAAACTATTTTAAACTGAAGTATCATTTGTTTTGAAGCCGAGAATCGTAAGTGATAATCGAAATGAGACTTAGAAATTAGAACCTGCTGTGCAGACCCGTTTTTCTATACCTGCACCCATCCCGTACACGTATGTGAACATTGATTTGAAAGCAGAGCAGCATCGAGATTACCGTCGATTTCATTGAAAACTCCCAGAACATGGGACACAAAACATTCGGGAAGCAAGGGCATTTACACAGCTTTAAGCCGATCAAACAATAGGAAACACGAATCAAGCCCTGCTCATGAAGAGTAGCGTCCGGAAGGATGAATTACTTTATCTAGAGTCCTCTAGTATCACAGTTGACAGGCAACACAGCTCCTATATTACTCAAGTCTCCATAATAAAACCTATCACTACCAACGGCTGCTGACAACTTTCCACAACCTGAGAAGGTCGCAGGACGCCGAAAGCCGTCATACTTTTTATAAGGAAAAAACTGCCAAATCGAACTCCAACACCTTTCATTTCTTTCCGAGAAGTCTCTAGGGTCAAAATGACTTCTACATATAATAGACCTCAAACAAAAGCAAAACAGTTAAAGTGCGTAACAATATGTGTTAATTGAAAAATCATATCGCGCCCCCCACTCTCAAATATTTTATTCAAACAGCTTCATGCCTTGAATTGTTTGTAATGTTGTACTCCTGTTGGTATGAAATAAAACATTGAAAAGCATCGGATGACAGTGTAAACTATTTCCCCAAGAGCTGTCGTTGAACCGAATAAATTCGATACTGTTGTGTTAGTCATACAAAAGTTTGCGCCAACCAAGTGAAATTAGTTCGAGGATTATTTCCGTTGTACAAAAGAAGGATAAAATGGTAGCTACTTTGTGATGGGGGGTGGCGTCACGACGATGTTTCCAGTGCAAATTCGATGGTGGGCTTTTCGATTATGATCCATATATTATATGGATATATTTCAGACAATTTCTTGTATAGAGAACTATTTAACTCCAATCGAGGGCCGCGGCCCACGAGCACTTATTTGAGATAATGGACATTCATTTTGATGAGCGTGACGTGACCTCGAATTTGGACTACCATGCAACATTTACAGATTCACTGTTTGTCGATAACTCACGCAAAGAAAGACTCGACACAATACATTCAATTTGAAATGTGAATGGAGTTTTGAAGACAGAGTTCCTGTCGGTGTCTCTAAATACCGACGTTGATTTCGCTTATCGAAAATACTACAGTGAAGAACACAGATTATCCTGTGCGACGGTGTTGGAGCCGAGACTTGACGACCCGTTTTATTCTATTTAGATTATGTTCGACATTCCCTTCAGATTTTTATTAGTCTATCAAAAAATTACAACATTGAGAAAGCATTGTAGAAATTAACAGTTTAAATCACGTGACCTATTGGCGAACAGATTCATCTTCAAATCTTTTCATGCGTTTGACAGAGACTTGTGTTCAAATATACAAAGTTACTTTTCGTTTAGCGATGGCAAAAAAGTTGAGGTACTCAGAATAGACCGATCGCAAGCCAATGACGAACGGGTGGGCTTCATCGGGTGCTTTGCTATCCGGATGGCCGGTATACCTACCGCAGGCTTTGTAAGAAACAAGAAGTCCGAGTGATGTCCACGGTAAGTTGCAGAGACGCCGGCCTAGCCCGGACGGTCTTGATGCGTGTGAATTTCCGAGTCTAGCGATTCCTCAAAAAGCCGAAAGTAAAGGGACTTCCCGGGCTCGCTATCCGCTGTTTGCAGATTTGTAAACTGTTTAAATGACGCCGTTTGTCTTTACAACACCATATAGCTCATTTACTTTCTGTTTTAAATTTGTTTCCTGTGTATGTTCCATTCTACTCAGGCCAAGAATACTCAATCAAAGTTTTACAACGACGCAGTATTACTCCGCGATGCGTGCGAAGGAAAACCTTGCACTTTAGTTAATTACGGCGGAAGAGCTTCAAAAAGAGGACGCGGAAAGTATAAAACGTAATTTTAGCGTGGATGGAGCAGATCAACTTTGGTACGCCAGAAGGACAGAGATGCCTAAGAGATGTAGAGCGTTATTGGGATCAGTACCTGAAGGCTCGTCGGAGTAAGTGAATGTTGTTTTAGTGGTCTTCTCATAGCTAGCTCACCTTTTTTAGTTTTACCATTTTTTCGCTAATCTATTTAAGCAAGGACGGAGCTTTTTCTCAAATTACGATAGGAGGGGTCACTGAAGATTCAAAAATTCGAATTCGCCTTCATTTGACCTGAAAATGAATGAATTCACTAATATTTACATTAAAAAGATATTATATATGCTTAATGTCTTATACTTGTCCTCAGAGCAGGGCGGCGGAACTCAGGGGGGGGCACCGGGGCAAAAAATTTA
Source organism: Prostheceraeus crozeri (assembly GCA_907163375.1). Taxonomy (NCBI): domain Eukaryota; kingdom Metazoa; phylum Platyhelminthes; order Polycladida; family Euryleptidae; genus Prostheceraeus; species Prostheceraeus crozeri. The sequence goes on from CAJQUW010005737.1 coordinate 45,753, forward strand.
CTCATAATTTTAAAAATTTTAAGCATTTCATTCAAAATGTTCTAACATTTGTTATCATAAAAGACAAGCAATGAGGCTCCAATGAGTTCTGCCAGTACAGAATGAACATCTTCTTCTCTCAGAAGAACAAAATCAGACTTGCGAAGCAACACTGAGAAAAGATTGAACGCCTCTGCCTCAGAGTATTATTTGAAGCAGCATATTGACAAAAAAAGAGGAGAAAAATATCAGTTAACGCCTTGAAAGGTTCGTGACAACTTTAGAATGACCGATACAAATTGCATTCAGCTCTACTCATGATTGATGGAAGTGTCATGATTGTTTACATAAATGGGTGAAAAATTGCCCTACCGTAAGTTTAACATGAAATTGTTGCTGCATTGGCAAAAAATTGTCATTCACACATTTTCATATAAAATGTTTTGTGTCTGGTGGTCTTCAAAAGCCTTGTGAACATAGGATGAAGAATATGAGGTTTGGGGCAATGCGCAAAGTTCAAAGTTTTTGATTTTTGCCGATAAATCTTCCTGCCAACTACACTTCCGTATTCACAGCTTCCTAATGATAATTGTTTAGTGGAATTCGCCTTAACTTAGTTGAAACGATGAATGGGTACAATAGCAGAAGAGACCAAAGCTGGGTTCGAGTTGAGGCATTTTCTATGGATTGGCGACAGAAAGACGCAGCTTCAGATCAGTCCAGTGGGAGAGGTTCTGCTGTCAAAAAGAACGAGAAACTTTGTTATTCGGAGGGTCTAAATTTGATGTTTTGTTTCTCTAAGATGATTAATAGGAATAGGCAATTTTATGAACCTTACTCCTGACAGGGCCTATTCGATTCATAAATGCTCTTATCAAAAGGATTCACAAAAAGCTCATTCCATTTCATGTCATTTTGACATAGAGCTGCGACATGAGGAAGTATACCTCAACGCATGGTCTTTACATGGCCTGAATCCACGTAGGTGTGTGAAACGATGTTGTTGTTTTAACCCGGCTCCTGTCCAACGATTGAGTCCTTCTCAAGACAATACGAAGCGACAAGACCACCCAGGTAAGGCAAATACATTGCCTACTGCTGAAGAGATGACCAGTACTTCCGATACCCGGAACCGAGGTGCTACAATCCTCCAAGACAAGCTGTTTCACATAACAGGGCCGGTGAGAGTGCAAGTGGGAGGGCAGAATCCCGAAATGGTCCCAATCCCACACTCCTGTACCTGCGAAGAGGGGCGGCGGCCATCGCGTAGAAGTAGCTGGAGCGGTTCAAGAGAAGCATAGCCAGATATAACACAGGGAGGAGGCTCAAAGAGCTTTGTTGCATATCCCAACAGCTAAGATTCGGCTGTCAGGATCCTTCGCAACATCAACTTAGTACAGCCACTGAGGAGAGGCAATGAGAATAATACATCAAATTGCCAACACCACAGCTGCAGTGCAAAATACCCCTTTTAGTCGCCTCTTACAGCACGCAGAGGAACGTCGGTCATATCAGTCTCCGGAACAGCACGGGAAGCAAGCGTCTCTCCTCGTTGTCCATCACTCCCTTGAGAGCATCTTATCAAGATGCAGTTGGGTCCATATCAATAGAATAAGATGGCACTAATTTCTGCCAAATTCATCATGATAAGATTTCGTTTTATGGCATCCCCAACCTCTAATCGTGATGGCAATTCCGCGTCAACTAGATGAAATATAGTTATTGAACAACACAACAAGTACAAAGTATCCAGCTTATTATTTGCATTTTTTGAGATCAACATGTCTATGCAAACGACCCGAAGGGCGAGGCCATAGTTTGTTGATCTCAAAAAAATGCAATTATGCTGGAATATCTTTGCACTGAGTTCTGGTAAGTAAACTTTATAAATATTCACAGAACAACCAGAATCTAATGATCATATCCTTAACATGATTTGAAAATCAAAAACCAAAGCAATTTTGAAATTCAGATAACCCTGCATTCTCTGTCCATTGTACATATGCCATTTCTATGCAAAATTTCTATCAGCATGATTTTCGTTGTAGAGGATGTGGAAAAAACTCTTCTATGTTGCTAATGGTCTTTTCAATGAAGGAGTGCCAAATAAAGACTGTTTATTGCACTCTATTATAAATTTATGCACACTTTTGGAAAGCATAAACTAATAATTACGGAAAAGCAATAATCATAGAGAATTATAGCACTGTGGAAATATAAACACGTATTTAGTTGCAAATTATACCAAATTACGGGATGGTGCCCCCTTCCCCTACCCACCGTTTCTTAACTTGCAGAGAGTTGCAAATAGAGGAAATGCTTGCTCCACCTCATTGCTTTCTAGCATGGCCTTTCAGTGTCTTTTTTGGGTGTGAGGCAGGAAATGAAGTAAAGAAATGTGACACTGAAAGGTAGCTTACTTTGACGGGGCCAATATTGCAGAAATCTTTGCTTTTTCTGTAATAGGGGAGGGGATGGGAGTGGGGAGGGAAAATAGCGTTCATGCCTAAAATTCTTATCAGCCTGATGTCATGAATCATCGTTTATTTTAATTTTGAATCAATAATGATAGCACCGTATTTTCGAACACAAACAAAGATTCCAATATTATCAGTTGGCATCTCCCCCCCACGAATCAACAAACCACCGCTACGCAGTCTTAGTCAATTCTCTTGTGAAATACATTAGTCTCGATTGTGCTACTAAATCTACAGGCCGCGGCTTTCAAGGTAATTCTCCGTTTCAATTCTAGGTTTGTCAAGAGAAGGAGGCCACTCTGCTCGGGGTCTTTGGAAAGGGCGAAATCCGCGTTCTATTCGAATAACTACAAAGGATTACTTCTCCACAAAGAGAGTATTATCATGAACAGCTGACCAAGGTTAATTGAAGAACGAAGAAAGCGCGAGGTGAAAGTCGACTCTGGACGAGTGGAGAGAGGTAAGGATCGACTTCATCACATTCGTTAGTGAGACGGGGATCCCCACCACCACCACCACCAACGATCCCTCTCATTAGTAACACGTTCGCTGCGCCATGATGAACTGGAGTGCGATAGCGAGCATACGTGCTTCATTCAATAATCACTTAGACTCAAAAAGAATTATTGAAGATATCAAAACGACCGTAGCTATCCAATGTAATGCGTATTTGTAGGTAACAAAAATACAATCAAACTTGAAATGTGAGAACATATTGTTATATACGAAGCTGAATAAAGATTGGATTACTAGTATTGCGTTTCCTTCCTACATAGAATCACATTCCTGATCACACCACGATTTTTCACCATCTCTCACAACACCAAGTCTTCGAAAGCATTCTTTCTCGACCGCGAATCAAAAACTTGTCTTACATGCTGCTCCACTTTTACCTTTACCATCGGAAGATGAATCAAACTCTTTTCTGACCTCGGGCAAGGTTTTCTTCAAATGAACGAAAAGATGGCAGAAGGTCGGATGGTGCCCGAGATCTGCGAATACGGAGGATGCTGAATGTTGTGGAACTTCAATTGAGAACAAAACCGTTTTCCTTCACAATCACAAGTCAGCGGTATGAATTGGGGCATCGTCTGAACAGTAAGTACTTTTTGCAAGATCGTCCTCGAAAGTTTAGTTGGAAAGCATTGTCTCTAAAGGTCATTGAAATAGCGAGCCGTTCATTGTGCACGACTTGTCGAAAATGTCGAGGATGGACAATCCCTTTACAACAGTTCCTGTTTCTGAGCTTTTCTTGGAGCTCTCTTGCTGGAAATTCGCCATTCAGTGACTTCCTGTGACTCAAGGGGAATAAAAAGGTTTAAATAGGCGTTTCATATCCTGTGATGATGTCCGAGGAATCAGTATCCCAAGTCCTGTCGAAAAGTTTCCAGGTTGGAACGGCAGCATGCCAATCGAGTCTCTTGCCATTTCGATGTGATGAACTTTGGACAAACGGTGAGCACTTCCATTCGGCACGACCCCAAATCGCTGTGGATATTGTGGACACATTTCCGTGGACTAGAAACCAGGACATCGGACAAGATCATTCCATTCGAATACTACCGATTGTCACGGATCAAAGAAGCGAACACACCGATGCGTTCGATTGCGGAATTTTCTGTTGGACCGTCCACTTTTCGTTGTGTCCATTGAATAACTAGCAAAGTTCCAACCACCGTCCGAAACTCCCGTACCCAATTGTGAACTGTAGCACGTGATGGAGGATCTTCACCGTAGACATCTTGCAACTGCTGCAATATTTCATTCGGTGGGACTTTCTTTAAGTTCAGAAACTTAATGACACTTCGGTATTCAACTGCGTTGTCCATTTCAAGCGACTAACTCATCTGCAAGCTATGACAAGCGTTGAAGTTGTCTTGTAGCTGCGATAAAGCATGACAATGAATGAAACTCACTGACCTGCCACCTACATGCCCATGTCAATTCACATTATCAATACCGGATCAATGACATAAATGTTTGATGTCAAGTCTAAGTGATTATTGACTGAACCACTTAGCTGGTCGACACAGATATCTCTGTGGTGTGCTGATGGGACCACAGAATTGGATTGTTTAATCGTATCACTTTGCTAGAAGTGCAAACTGATTCAAAGCGATGGCACATCCAGGAACTTAGTAAGTGGGCAAAAAGAAATTTTTAATACCTTACAGAGATAGGAAAAATAGTCGTGCGTCGCTTGCGGATTGCTGTGAATTCCTTCAAAATGCTCCGATCGCCACGATTCCTTCAGATTCGAAGAATTCAGATCATTGCGCAAAAGTTTTCTCGATAATGTTGGGTAAAAAAAAAAATAATATAAAATAATATAAAAAAAAAAAAAATAAAAGCATAGTTTTACCGCATTCTGGGGGGGTTGGGAGAGGGGTGGGGGGGGGGGGGGGTGTTTGGGGGGGGGGTTTGTTGGTTGGTATGTAGGGGATTTAAGTTTATATAAGATTGGAGTAAAAGGAGATGTCAATGCATATAAGAGAATTTAGACGTTTTTTTCTGTCATAGCTAACGCTTAACTGTTATATATTTAAAATGATATCCCCGATCATTTTAAGAAAGAAATTTAGCTAGTCTCATGAACATAGAAACGTTCACAAACTTCTCTGTAGAACTTGACATCGACTGTGTCTCTTTGCTGTGTGATCCGGTTGATAACAGTCACTGAAACTTCCCACAATTTGGCGTGTTTAATATTGAACTGGCTGCTCATTGTTCGATTGCTATGGTATTTAGTCAGCAGATTCTGCCATTTCATTTACGTTACATGTTCCAATGTTTCCCTTCTAGTCAAACGGAAGAAGAGACGACCTGTCTAATTCTGTGGATGAGACACGCTGCCATCAAAGATATTTGAATAACTGTGTGCGATAGCGGGCATAGATCGTCATTTGAATTGTTGCACGTTGGGCGCTTTGACGGAATGTTATCGTCGAATTTCATTGTCATCCAATTTCAAATCCATATAAAATTCAAATTTGATTGGAGATTTCTCTTCCTCTCAGGAAGTAAAATGCACGCATGCGTTGACTATTAGCAACAATGAAAGTAAATAAACGATAGATCAAATTGCCATGCAAAAGATGTGCGGCTGGTAGGATTCGAACCTACGACCCAGGTGACCTGTGCTCAATCAACTGAGCTACGAGCCACTTACGCGACTGTGTCAATTGGCAGGATGAAACCCTCACCACCACACATCAGTTGTCAAGGCAGTTATAATCAAGAAATAAATAACACGTCACAATTGTGACCGCCGACATTAAGGCAAGTAGCGGGAATCGATGAAATTCTGAGAAGGAATCGAACGGCTTTTTGATTGCTGACAGATCTAGTCCAGTATTGTTTTCAGTTGGTACTCGATCTCCGGAATGGTTGATATCGAGGTTTGCGATCAAGACGATCTCCTTCGTCGCCACTCAACAAAAAAATCATTATTGGAATGACGAAAGGATCAAGAGATTTCGGTGGCCACGTTATATATTGGTGCCACCACGTCCAGTCTATCTTCCACTGATGTGTTGGTCAAGGTAATTGCGTACAGTGATAGAATTGTGCGCCGATGCCTCATCATGGTGACACAATGAACTGCGGTTGCTTCATCCACTGCAAATTGAGGGCACCAAAACCTGGAGAATATCCTTGTGCACTTACCTGATACACTGGAGTGAATAGTACGGCGGTTTTGCTGATATCATGGCCAGAGAGATGGAGATCTGGTGAGGCTCTGTTTCAAGCATGTTGCCGTTAAAGCAGTGATTATTTCTATTCACACTGCCATTGAAGTGGAACACAGCCTGATCATCACTGAAGCAAATATTGCGCACGATGTCTCAATCCTGAGTGTCTATCCTCAGAATAGTTGCAAGCATTTTTGTTGCAGATTGTCGTTCTCGTGCAGATCTTGGACCCATTTCACCTTCCATGGACGTAATCCTTCGTCTCTAAAAAATTGGCTCACACTCGATAGTGACGTCATGCAGCGTTGAGCCATTTTCTCTGTGTTGGGATCAAATGCTTTCACAACTTCTTTAATGATTGGTCACTGGCATGAGTTGGGAGCAAATCGAGAATCTTCAGAAAGCGCTTGTTCCACCCTAAAAGCGTACGTGCTGGTGGTGTGGCCCTTTGTTGAACTTTTTGATGAACACATTTTCGAAGCAGGGCTCCTTCACAGACAAACCCGATGGAAAGAGAAGCGGCAATACCAATTTCAGCACATTCGATACTGCATTGCTGATCTGATGTATGTCAAGCTGCAGGGCTTCTGTGAAGAGCTTTCTCGATGATTAGCATCTCATCATCCTCATAATTCACTTCTCGGTCAAAGACATCTCTAAATTCCAGAGCAACAATCAATTAACGATCGGATGTTGAGCTGAAACAGATTTTCTAAAAGTGTGTAACAACTCCGCTGAAGCAGCTGAAACAGCCTACTTGTATCTGTCTTACATGTACATTAAATCATACAGTCAGGCTCATAATCAAGATGAGAATTTGCTATCACTGATTCAATATAGGCCTGTAGATGTCACTAAGAAGCGTTAACATGCATATTTTCTATTACTCAAATTCATTTAATAATTTAAAGCAGTAAGGATGAAAGTAATGTGAATACCCGCTCTACCGTCATCCCAGAATTTTCTTTACTAATTAGAACGAGGGCTGCGGAAGCGATTGATTTTTATTCGCTTCCGCTTCCAATCCCGTACGAAAATTTTTTGGAAAACATTAATGAAAAATATAATGAAACAATATAATGATAAACAGTCCAATTATTGGAGGCCGGACATGGGCTACACACCTCCTTATTTCAAGCCCCTTTTTCTTCATTTTCCACTTTTTTACGAGTTGTAGGTTCTGACGTTAACACTTCGCTGTCTCCACGAACTTTTTGTCGTAAACCCTAGCTGACCTGTATGCGCTACGTTTTTTTACCAAAAGTCTGAAAATTTTTCAAATTTAATGAAAATTTTGACATTTGGGAAATTGTGAAATAGAGACGACATATTTTCCCAACACGTGTGTAGCAAAAATATTTAAACGACAAAGACAGTGTTTGAGAATTCTACAATGAAATTGCTTCAAGACTCCAATCTGCATTGTGTAAAGCTGTCATTGATAAGATGATACTGAGGTTTTCTGATTTCGAATGCCAGTATTCTGAGGTCAACTTAATTAATTATTCTGAGTATACTTAAGGTCAAATGTCAGAAGTGCGTCGCCTCGCCCTGACACGCGAATTGGTCAGTCATTAGTATCATGATACATTCGGAAGCGATCGTCGGGCATTCGCTTCCGCTTCCAATGAAAACGATCGCTTCCGCACCCCTGATTAAAACTCTACATATGATAATATCTTCCATGATATTTTTACAAATTTTGAATAACAGCTATGAAAGCCTGCAACAGAACTACGAAAATATTACTCAGTTCTACGGGAGTTTCCCACATTCTTACGAGAATTTCCATGATTGAAAATCCCATCCCATATGAAATTCAATCCCACTCCCACGATAAGCATAAAAGTGACTATTAATCTGAACTCGCAAATGATATTGATGAAAGTCTGGAATATGTTATTTAAGTTAACTTTTCCTTCTTGTAAAATGTTGTGACCCCTTATTCACTCCAGTGTTGAACAGACAACCTACATGGAACAATTACTGCTTTGAATGAAAGTATTCCGAGTTACTGCTCTGTGTGAGTGCAAGTTGTTGTTTGGTGAAGTATAACTTTCCTCATATTCAATCGTTGTCAAATCAAACATTATTTTCCGTGCACCATGGTTTCGTCAAGCTTTCTGAGCGGGTTGTAATTTATTTGTTGCTGCTTATGGTGATATAATAGTAGAAAAATGTGATATATAAATAAAGCCACTGAATTCATTTTATGAAAAGTAAAGCCATTGCTTTTCACAATGCATTTCGTCCACTCTTATTCAAGTGCAAACATTTGACTGGATACAAACTTAAAATTATATACGTATAGAGCAATTATACTAAATCTATGAACAAAATTTCGAGCATGCAAACGCATCAGACTTAGAGATATGAAACAATTGAGTAATTAACCTAGATATCAAAAGAAGCAAAAAGAAGACTTGATAACTGCCACAGTAAATAAAGGGTTGACACAAAATCTTTTCGCTGGCAAAGGTCAAGGTTTTCACGTAAGACAACGAGAGACTCGAGAATCCCTAATGTCCTTCTGTTGTTCAGGTGGCACTTAATATTAAAGTTATTGATTGCTGATTGTCTCTCGTTATTGTAGACTTGCAAATGTCTAGTAATGCTACTTGCTAGAACTGTTGTAAATCTGTGTCGACACTTTAATGGGTTGGCTAGCCACTTCGGAAGGTGTTCCGAAACTCTCTCATTCAGACATCTTTCCGTCTTCCCAATGTACTTGCTTCCAGAGGTAAAACGAAAGTGGTAAATTACATTTGATGCGGGAAAGAGAGCTGTCCTTCAGAGAACGTATCGGAATCCTTTTTGTGGTGAAAATCACTGCCGAACGGGCACTTGGAAATACATTGAATGCTTTGATGAAACTGCTTTTGAAAGCGCACGCATTATTGCAGAGAACGTATCGGAATCCTTTTTGTGGTGAAAATCACTGCCGAACGGGCACTTGGAAATACATTGAATGCTTTGATGAAACTGCTTTTGAAAGCGCACGCATTATTGCAGAGAACGTATCGGAATCCTTTTTGTGGTGAAAATCACTGCCGAACGGGCACTTGGAAATACATTGAATGCTTTGATGAAACTGCTTTTGAAAGCGCACGCATTATTGTCGCCAATAAATGGAAGTCGTAAGAATACTTGTCTCTTCTCTGGTCAAAAAATTTCTTCTTTCTAATAACAATTCCCTTTATTCGTTGAAATAAGAAATGCCCTTCAGAGAAAAAACTATGAAAAACAGCTCTCTTTCCCGCATCAAATGTAATTTACCACTTTCGTTTTACCTGTGGAAGCAAGTACATTGGGAAGACGGCAAGATGTCTGAATGAGAGAGTTTCGGAACATCGTCCGAAGTGGCTAGTCAACCCATTAAAGTGTCCACCCAGATATGCAATTCCAGCAAGTAGCATTACTAGACATTTGCAAGTCTGCAATAACGAGAGACAATCAGCAATCAACAACTTTAATATTAAGTACCACATGAACAGCAGACGGACATTAGGGATTCTCGAGTCTCTCGTTATCTTACGTGAAAACCTTTTTCACGCCAGCAAAAAGATTTAGTGTTAACCCTTTATTTACCGTGGCAGTTATCAAGTCTTCTTTTTTTGCTTCTTTTAATATCTAGGTTAATTACTCAATTGTTTAATGTTTCTAAGTCTGATGCGTTTGCATGCTCGAAATTTTGTTAATAGATTTAGTATAATTGCTCTATACGTATATGATTTTAAAGTTTGTATCCAGTCAAATGTTTGCACTTGAATAAGAGTGGACGAAATGCATTGTGAAAAGCAATAGCTTTGCTTTTCATAAAATGAATTTAGTGGCTTTATTTATAAATTGAGTAAAAGAGAATCATTTTTGTAAAGAAAAATTGCTGTTTTATTTTGAAAAATGTGTTCAAAGTTAGGTCGGTGTCTTGAGTAACATTTGAGATATGATTGCTCGGCCAAGCCATGTCGATGTAATAATGATTTTCTTTTCTAAAAGAGTGTTACTTTTATTCGTACGATATCTTCGGGTGCATATAGGATGCACTTATTCGAGATAGGATTGTACTTAGAGGGTATTCGGTTGATGTTCTAACTATCAGGTTTTGTGATGTCTGGTGAAGAACTTAACCATCAAGCATAAGATCCCGATGCCGTACTTCTTCGAATAATTACCGGCCCCGTTGAGTAGCCACATTTCCGCACAGAACAGTAGTCGTGGATCAATGCTGTTAACAATAGAATGAAATGGAGTTCTGATCAAACTGCCATGCAGAGAGATGAGTGACTGGCAGGATTCGAACTTACGACACAGGTTAACTAGACAGGTGCTGTACCAACTGAGCTACAAGCCAGTTGCATGCGACTGTGTCAATTGGCAGGATCAAACCCTCACTACCACATCAGTTGGCAGTTCCGAAAGCATAACTCAAATATGTAGGCTCCACTGCTCTTAGTGTTAAATTGTCATTGCGGTTTCTACCTTCGAGTGTGTATAAGTGAGTATAGCTTAGTTATTGTTGAATATGATTTTCAGACTATGTGGAACAGTTCCACAATGCCTTTTTAACCTCACAAAATAGTTAGAGATTAACTATATCGTCAACATTACTATAAACTTTCAACAAGATATGGGTGCTAAAATTCTGTAAAAAATCTATCCATGAGCTCTTGGACATCTATGTCATGCTTTATATCTTCTTTGACCTACAGTGCAAACTTTTGGAAATTTTGTCCTAAATTATTTCGTCGAATTCGTGATCAGAAACGAAAATAGGGTAAATGTGATACTACCTTCTCTTACATAATTAAGTAGTGTATGTTTGTAGATTTAATATCTTGCAGTCTGGAATCCTCGGTTCAATCACCCGCTGGCGACATGTTTGATATAATTATACAGGATGAATACAGTTTGGTGTGCGCACAGAGATAAATTGCTTTGTCTGCGTATTTGGGTCTATAGATGACTTTCTTCAGTACTGATAGTCACGGCCAGAACTCGTCTCGAGGGGCTTTGAACGGAATGTAAGTTCCAGCCTGAATTCTGACAAACCAGAAGATTGACATCACATTAAACGTAGGTACACTGTCAGTAAATTTAGATCCAAAGAGTCGACCGGCGAAAAGAATACTCCATTTGGCAAATTTGTCACCAAGAAAAATTAATACAAAGATGTTCGCTATCACATGACAATCCTGTCTGCAATCTGACCATATGCTCGCTGATACGAGCCAATCACGGACAAGCTAAAGAGAAGCGAATGTCTGTCAAGTTCTATCGCCTGCTTCCATAGGATACAATGACTGGTATCGGATTATGTCGGTCTAGACTAACACACACGCAAATGAATCTTATCAGTGGCGGCTCGAGGAGGGTCATTTATCAGTGCCCCCCTCCCCAATGAACCCCATTCCCATGGTAAAGTACATGTGCACTCAAAAGCAATGAGAATATTACCAGAGAATATATTCGAGAGAAAACGGTATATTCATTACGTAGACCAACGCACAGTAAGATAAGGCTAAAAAAAACATTGCCCTGGATCGGTGGCCGGGTCGGCGGACCCCCCCCCCCCCATAGAGCCGCCGCCACTGAATCTCATCTTTGTGGGTGTACATGTGCACTCACCTGCACTGAGAAACTAGAGATTGGTACTGGACAATTATGAGGCATATTCTTTCATGGTTCACTTCGTTGCCGGCATCGTCTGTGGATGGCCATGCGTGATATATTAAACAGTTTATAGACATTTTCAATTCTCGTTTCAGATTTATCAGAATCAGCTGAATGCGCTGGAAATGATCAGTCGGGAGGTTCATGCGGGAAGGACAGCACGGAAACTCCTTGATGACAGCCTCAAGAGGCGGCCTACTGTCCTCAGCTGTGACGTCATGTCCATCGATTCATCTGTCGACCTTGGTAAGATTCCACAGGAATTCATGTTTCCTCTTTTCAAACCAATTAAATTGCATTTAATTACTTCAGAATGAGGAAGTTTATTCAACCTTCTATGGCCATGATATCAAGCTGCTATTTTGATTGGTTGACGAGAAAAACGACTGAAATCACTCACTCATTCCTTTGTGCGCCCTTTGCTTTGAGAAGATGCTTGGTTAGATGCTTGCTGCTTGAGTATGGACTTCTATTTCGGTCGATCACGGGCGTCCGCCTCCTGGGCTCCCATACGGTTGAGGTCATCATTCACCACTTGTTGCCAGGTCTTCTTTTGTCTTCCTGTTCCTCTTTTACCATTCACTTCCATCCACATGACTTTTCTGATGCTGTCATTCGATTTCCTGTCCGATAGTCTGACACCACACATCCACCTCAGCATTCGCATGTCCACCCGCTCGAGGCTTCTCATGGGATGAAAGCAGCGGCCATGACTCGCAACCATAAAGCACAGCTTGCCGCACACAGGCTCCATATATGCGACCCTTGGTTCTCAAAGATGGCCCTTTTCACCTCAAGATGGATTGCAGTTCACGGAATTTACACCATCCACATCTTATTCTTGACACTTGTCGACTCAACACTTCCAGAGCTGTCGAGAACTTTATAGGCTGTGTTCGTGATTGAGAAACACACTCCCTTGAATTTCTGCAAATCCGTTAGTTAAAAAGGTAAAGGAAAAATGAACTTTTACTCGACGTTTCAGGTCTATAGGCATGTTTTATACTTGATGAAGAAGGGTCTGGACCCGAAACGTCGAGGAAAAGCTAGTTTTTTCTTTACCTTTTTAACTAACGGATTTGCAGAAATTCAAGGGAGTGTGTTTCTTGATTACGAGTACAGCCTATAATCATGATCCTCCCGTTTGCTGCCATCACTTATGCTATCGAGAACGTCCCCATGATAAGCGAAACTGTTCACACATTCAAGGCGAGCTCCTTCCATAGCGACACACTCCACAGTCGATTCGACATCCAGGTGTGGCCCTGGTACGCATGCTCTGTTCAGGTTTCCTTTCACTTTGCTGCATCTCGCATGCACCCACTTCGCACAGGAAGTACACCGAATGGAGTTCCTTCCGACTCCAGTACCACATGCCCCACTTGGCCATTTCGCTGTTTGGTATTTTCTTTCTATTGCATCCCTTGTTCCACTAACAAGCATCTTTCTTGTGTTCATCTTCAGACCTTTCACCGACTGAAATATATTCATTAATAATATGCCTACTGTGCATAGCAATCAAAATAGAAAGACAATGTACATAATGACATGAATCTATTTTCAAAAAACTTGGAAATTGCCCTCCGTTGAATTGCGCTCAAGTTATCTACAGGGCTGATCATAAAAAGGGGACCACCAACAATTTCACTGAAATTCAATCGATTGTCATGCCTTCCAATCGTGTCGATCAGCAGCGTGCCATACATCATTGGAGAGCATGTTTTTCCAGATTTCAAATGAGCTATGATAGACATTTATCCGGTATTGTATTTGCGCAGCAGTGCTCAAAATATGAAAATCACTCAATTTACGAATCGGAACTTTTTTCAATACGAAAAAGGCATGAGGAGAACCCGCATTTTTTAGCTATCTTTTGATATGCATGTGTAGAATAGTAAAATAGACATGTGCTTGTCATCAAAATCGTTGAACAAGGAAAAAATTAGTGATATCGTGAAGTTATCGTAAAATCATTTGAGTGAAAATGTTATGTTTTCACTTTTTTATGAAAAATATTCATGTTTGGCATTCTCTGAATCCTTGTGATGGAAGCAACACGAATTTGTAAGTTTTATTCAAATAAGTTCGATAGATCTTTTTCAAACTTCCTCAATATTTTTCTCTAAAAGTACCTCATAAAGTACCTACGCAAACTTACAAGGTAAACAATCTACAGTCAGTGTGTGAGAACGAATACTTGCCTTTGCTAATCATTTTGTTTCAACCTTCGTTCACCTTACATAGTGTTTATCACAGATTAAATATTTTGTTTATCTGCTTCGGTTTGCTAGAAGTGTGATTTATACGAAATTGACGGCACATCGAGGAACCTATTAAGTGGGTAAAAAGGAATTCCTAATACCTTACAGAGATAGGAAAAAAAGTCGTGCGTCGCTTGCAGATTAATGTGAGTTCCAGGAAAGTGCTTCGAAATTCCTTTAGATTCGAAGAATTCAGATCATTACGCACAAGTTTTCTCCATAATGTTGGCCCCTCCGATCATTATTAAAGAAAGCAGCAGGCGTACGAAAATTAGTTCACTTGATGATTTCACATCCTCTCCTCGGCATTGCTCACTGAATTCAATGTTAGCTAGGCGTTGTGTGTTTTGGTGTGTGCGAAGTGATATCACAGCACGCATGCATCTCTCATTGGCTCTGTTGTCCTCTGCTGACAGCTTATTGTTTGCCATTTCCAATAGCAAGCGATATACAACTATCCATTGGAGAAGGAGCAAGTTGTCTAGTTCTGTGATGTGCCATTTCCATATTAAGGTTACATGCAATTCTTCCTTACTAGGAAACCGAAGACACACGCAGATGAATCTAATTCTGTGCAAGTACTATTAAATCTCTTGGTTTTATGTTAATCAACCTATACTTTCAAAAGTTTTGTTTCTTTATTGGCAATGCAAGAAACCAATTGGTTTTGTAACCTCATCGTTGGAGTTTTGAAAAGTCAAAGGTTGTATATTGACTTTTCAATGAAAGTTGGTTTTCCACCAAACATTAGGTTTGCTTGAGTACTTAGCAAGAAAATGGAATGAATTCAATGATGGAAAATCATGTAAAAGATATGCGGCTTGCAGGATTCGAACCTATGACCCAGGTTCACTAGTGAGCACTTGACCTTCTCTGTTCGCACGCCTCTTGAAAGTATCAAGATTGTATTGGTCTGGGGAAACTGATTCCAAGGCTGTGCCATGCGAACAAAAAGCTTTTCGAGCGACTCACAATGTGTGCACGTTGTTAACTCACATGATAGCATGTGAGTGCATTAGATCTTCTTGTGCTTCTAGAGAAGATCTTAGGTTTGGGTTCGCACTCATTTACTGCAGAGCTACTTCTACCGAAATAGTATCTGTAGAAGATACTGAGTGAAGCAACATTCCTTACAGCACCCGTCAACGAGGCAGGTTGATGTTAGAACAAATCTCATCGACTTACGCATGATTATATGGTTTTACTGAGTAAAAGTACAAAAATATTTGTCCAGGATGTCTGCCGCGCCCGTGGAAGTCCTTTGAAAATTGGGAAATTCAATTGGAACAGTTGTACAAATACTTGAATTTTGTGAGCTGTTATTGAAAATTCGGATCAAGGATTGGTCCTAACCTCCTTCCCTTCACGTGCGTGTTACAAGCTGTTACAAAGAACGTAAGAACTGGTCTACCTTGGGAGGCTCTCTTTGCTGATGATTTCCTCCTGGTGGCAGATAGTGAGGTAGAGCTTACTGGCAAGCTGTCATCTTCACAGTGAAAACCTGATATTGAACTCCAGTAAGACATAGGTCATGCTATCTCACCCTGGTAAGGGCGAGATAGAACCCTCTGGTTATGAACTTTGTGCAGTGTGCCGCAAAGGTGTGGGTTCAAATTCAATCAAGTGCACAAGATGCCAGTTTTGGGATCATAAGCGTTCCAATGGCATTGTGGGCCGCCTGTCATCCGCAGTAGCTACATTCCTGTACCACCGGTGTAAAGGAGAATTGGTGACCGACCAAACGCCATCATTTAGAGACGCTGATTCGAGGTTGATGAGGAAAGCTACGAAGTAGTGAATACTTTTCGTTACCTCGGTGATGTCATTGATGCTGGCGGGGGAGCAATTGCAGCAATCAGAGCGAGGATCCGGAACGGTTGGTGCCGGTTTCGTGAAATGGCTCCCTTTTTGACATCTAGAGCAACTGCTTCCAACAGTGCTCATGTTAAGGATGTCGCATTATAGTGATAGCGACAAGATGACATGTAGGCTATATATCAACTCGAGTAAACTGAATAAGTATCACATTCAGACATGAAAGACTTGAGATGTGAGTAGAAAAGTCAGTGGAATTTTTTGACATATATTGAAACGAAAACCCGGAATTTTGGCCTCTGAAAGCTGGGAAAACTTATAGAACACTTTCGCCAAATACGATGACAGATCTTTCTTACAATCTTCAACATTCTCCTTTTTCTCAATATTTTTTTTCTTTTTCAGATCCTCATTTCACTACTTCGGGCCTCAATACTCCTACCCGTCTATCGGAAGACGAATGGACTGATTCTGATTCCGTTGGCTGTTTCTCCTTGGATGAGACTTCAAGCTTTCGCCGAAGACCTGGAATGATAGTGAACCGGACATTAAAAGTTGATGATCATCCATTAGCCTCACGATGATTTTTACTGGTGCTTATCTTTACAGCAGTTGTCTATACGTAACCATGCCGATATTTTAATGGCAGAACCGGAATTCAGTTACCGGAATGTTAAACGCTAAATTTCATCATAAACGTCTATTAGGCGCTCATCTTTGCCAGCCAATTTCATTTGTAGTACTCCGGTTGATAGCCGAATACTACACGATAAGCTGTAATCACTTCATTCAGACCTGAGCCAGAATTACATAGCATTTTACACAATATTATGGCATTTTGCCCCACAGAACTCTAAAGAAATGAAGTGCTCTGAACAATTCATTAGAATTCCAAGAATTTCTCCTCAATTCAAGGCTGCTGTTCAGCCGTAAATGACGTTCAGCGGAAGGTTAATGTACAACTGCATCTGTAGCAGTGCGAATAACTAATGAAAGTGTGAAACTTGGTTTTCAATGGTACTGTATATTCAACTGCTCATCCATAGGCCTTCAAGAACTTTGTGGACATAGAACATTTTCAAATTTTCTTATTTAGCACATTTTTAGGAGTAGGATTGACATGACACATCCATGAAGCGTAGTGATGTAGTGATATTTGATACCAATGGATATTCTAAGAGTGATGCAGCTGATTGATTTTTTCTTTTATCGATTTCTTATTTACACTTGCTGTCTTCCTTTGACATTTATTCCTTCATTTCCTTTATCACCAATCAATCCTCTTAGATTTGTCAAATGCGTTTGACATCATCACTTATGTTAGGAAGAGATTGTCTTGCTCAGCTTCACTCGTGACCCTGTGTTGTTCTCCACACGTATAACTAGATAGCTATGCTTACATTCCATATGAAGTCTGTGCTCTGTCAGTGTTTGTACTTCCGACTGAAGACGTAATTAGAAACAGTTGTGTACACACCACTCACCACATTTTTGTGTGTTTAAAGGATTTTCCTCTATATTTCAATGCTCCGTAAATACCAAGCTCAGTATTGTAGAAACAAATGCTTTTATGGCCATGTTTCGAACGTAAACTGTTGAAAATAATCTGTAATGTGATGAGAGCAAAGGTAGTTCAAACGGCCTAATTGTATTGTATAGTATTTAGTGTTAAGTATTTGTTATAGTAGTATCAAATCATTTGTTTTTACTTTTTCTCATTTGTCAATAACTGCCTACTATTTCCATGTTTCTCATATAATTAGTGTTTTACAGGAGGGAGAATAAGATTTTTGAATGAAGCACTTTGCTGAAACAACAGCATCCTTGTCATATTATCGCGCAGCATCATCGCAGCTGCATTTCATAGTGCAGCATCATCGTGTTTCGATAGCAAAATCGCATTTCAAAATTGAGATATCTCTTAGATTTTGAACACTCTAAATTCTCATCTCTCGTGGCAATAGGACACTTCGCTCCAATGGAATACTTCTTTATGTTGCTGCTGTGTATGGGAAGCTTGAACATCTTAACAGCTATAATAAGTCCATCTTCATTTTGTGCTTGTTTCTAAATTTTCAAATGTAGTTTTTGGATGGACTTTTTCATGGCTTCCTTGTCTGTGAAATAACCGACCCAGAAAGATTTAAATTGATGATAAAGCCAGAAGCTGCAATTAATTCCAATATTTCGGCTTCACAGCCTGCGTCAGGGATACAAAAGGAAGAGAGAAACTGGGAAGGCATGGAAAATATATAATATATTCAGTCGGAGAAACATCAAAGAAATATAAAATCCCGAAGCTCCTCACTTTCATCTCTTGAGTTCAATGCTTGACATAGATTTTGTATGAAAATGGCTTCTCGTAGTCTTCAGTTGGCAGTGTCTGAATCTGTGGCAAGGATCCTTGTTCTTATTGCATTCGAATTGCATTTTCTTAGATGGCGGCATACAGGCGATTCGGTTTGCTGATGTTATTCGAATACAATAAGGACAAAGATCCTTGCCACAGATTCAGACACTGCCAACTGAAGACTAAGTGAAGCCACTCTTATACAAGCTCTTTGTCGAGTTGAACTCAAGAGACGAAAGTGAGGAGCTTCGGGATTTTGTATTTCTTTAATCACCTTTTGAATTTCATATTTCCATGTCTTCCCAGTTTCTCCCTTCCTTTTGTATCCCTGAAGCAGGCTGTGAAGCCGAACTATTGGAATTATAAAGGCAATAAATTGCAGTTTCTGGATTTGTCATCAATTTTAATCATTTTGATATTTTGCCTAGCTAGAAAATTTGATAACTTGTACAATAACACGCTTCACTTCCCTCGCCATGAGTGATTGAATACTTGAGCAAATTGAAATGATAGGCAAATGGTGAAAACATTTTTGCTTTTTTTCCGCGAAATGAATTTTTCCTTTTGGAAATCGACCTCGTTTTTGAAAGCAATCTGACTTGTTGTCTTATTTCGTTGTTTGTGCATTACACTGCATTTTAGACCGCGCTATTTTCCAATCATCGGTGATACTTTGCCATTATTTTGGTGTATAACCGCCGTGAACTCATTTGAAAGAATGATTCAGTGAAGAGTGACAGCTCCTGACTGGAGATTCAATTCAATGCATTATTGATATTATTGTAACATTTTGTGGATTTTGATTTTTACTTTGTAATTTATAGATTACCTCATTACTTACTTTTTTACACGCTATGATTGAAATTATCGACGTTCGATGTGGTTTATTATGAGAGTTATGGTACGAATGATAGATATGACTGGAAATTCAGACTTTTCACTTCACGATTGTGGGGATCAAATTATCTATATAAAATCACAATATGCCAATATCAAATACATGTATTTAGTAAGGTTTAAACCTTCATTCTCTGGAAGTTGTATGACTGCTGAGAAAAAATGTGACGTTGCTAAACCCCCAAATGTCGGTCGGTATTATGTTTTTAGTGGTTACTCAATAAATTGCAATTAATTAGCTGAAGTTGCGTGCTATCTTGCGGAATGAGATTGATCATTTTTGACCACAGTAGACTTTTTTAATTCTGCTCAAGTATAGACTAGAAGTGTGCATCGGATCAAATTCCGGGGTTGAATCCGTTGAAGACAAAATCTGTCGAGAAAGATGAATCCGAGAACATCTCTCGAATAATATCTGAAATTCATAATTTGAATTGGAATGATTTAGACTCACAGTATGCACACTGTAGGGACGTCGCTTGCTAGTAAGTATATCAGGTAAAGTGGTCAAGTTTTTTGTCCACTAAAAAATTCTCGAAATTTGATTTTTTTTTGCTCCTGATGGTTGTTTTTGGTTCTTGTAAGATACAGTATGTCTGCTAAATCACAATCTAATTACTATCATGGGATCGTAGTCGATTTTCTGATATGAGGACGTCAATGTGATGACACACTAGGTGACATGATACGCTCAATTACGCGTAATTCACACGTAAACTGCGCAAAATTACACATGACCCTAAACATCCGTGGCTATGTGTGACATCACTGCAACAGTCCTGTTGTATAGACTTTGCGTCTCATGTGTCTGCATGAATCATAGGCTAAACAATGTGATAGGACCTTAATTTCATGCTCAGGGAAGACTGAACATGCTTACCCGACGAACAAAGACAATCCGCGGACTTCCATCGGAATTCCGACGGAAGTCCGTAAGATCCGCGGACTTCCGATGGAAGTCCGGGGATTGTCTTTGCTTGTCGGGTAGCGGTCCATCCGTGTTTCAAGCGGCAACGCAGACAACCGTAGACGACGCGCAAACTATAAACGCTCGCCCGCGCGTGTTCATAAGCATTCTACATGTTTTAACAATTGTTTCATGATACTTATAGGCTATAGGGACGTCATCTCAGTAGTAGGCCTATATAAATTGGCAAAATTTTGTCTTTTTTAAAACTGATGCTCAAATAATTTTTTGGACCAGGGAACGTGCCCTGTGCAAACGGAAAGTCGGCCAAAGTCTGGGCCGAAGTCGACAAACAATTTCGGCTCGAACGCGACGTGTCCGGACGCCAGTCGGCCCAGGTTCGGCTGATCGACTTTGACCCGTAGTGTATTGACCGTATGTAGCGGGTCGATTTGTGATGACTGAATCCAGTCCGCGAGATCTGCGTTGGCTTGCCTTTACCTAACCGCATGTAATAAGCAATAACAACGTACTCAGATGATGAAACTTACCTAGATTGAGTCCACTGAAGGTCAATTTTGTAAACGTAGACATATCGGGATTCAGGTTGATTGTACCTCAAACAAGTTTAAATCTTGAATACAATGGATAATAACAATCATATCCAGTGGTATTCAAAACTATCGTAGATGAGGTTCATTAGGATATTATACTCCTAAATTTTGATGTCTGAAACCAACAAAATACATTATAAGCGAATTAAGATAGTAAAACGCAGACAAACTGTGAACAATGATGTAAAACATAAACCATGTAGAGCTCTATAACGACACATAATAGAGAAGTGTATGACACAGAAATGAGCATTAATTTATTATTGTAAGATGAAAGAAGGTGATAATTAATCTAAACTATTTTTATATTTCATCATTCCAATAATTTACAACAGCACGAGTTAATCGACAACACATTTTCCCAGGGTGGACAACATGCCGCTAAAGCAGAAAGTCCGATGAATTTGATACTTAATTAAAAATGATTTTTCCTTTAGCTGAAATAGATAGCGTACCGCAAGATGGTACCGCAAACCAACCATGTAGTGAAACATTCGAACATGTGACTTAAAAGTTTGTGACTTGTTGCCAAACAAGGTTGAGAATGGAAGAACGTGGTCACGGCGGAAATTCACATTTCAAGGAGGCCCAAAAAGGCCAACAAAATAATGCTTAAAGCCGAGCTATTACTAATATAAATCCGCAGAAAATTCTCATCCCTTAAATATTAGAAAAAAAATTTCAATCCCGATTCACAACCTTATATTTTAAAAAAAGCTTCTTTTAATGACACCCGACGTCCTGCATGCTGACTTGATCACGGGAATAACCCAATGCTGATAAAATCAAAACATTCGGAGGTAGTGACAAGCATAGCCTTACAACATAGTTACACATTACAAAATACTGTCGATCACATCAGTCAGTTATAAAGAATCGCAAAAAATTACTTTTCACGAAACGTCAGGTGTCATTTCATGAAGATTTATTCAACATGTAAGGTCGTAAATTGTGAGTGAAATTCTGTTTTTTTTCAACCAATGGCCAACCTTCCGTGAGACTATAAACTGAAACATTAGCATACAGTACATACGGAAATTAAATGGCATGAATAATTACAGTGGTATGGCATAATTTTCTCCTTTTAATTTTTTTGTTTGCTTATAAGAATGCTTTCAGTTGCCTCAACTCTTTTTCATGTACAATAGGCTTAATTAAACAACCCACTGCCAAAATTCTACTGTATTACACCCGTAGGCCTGACAAAACGACAGACGGCTTGCTCACAAACTACATTATCGAAAACCATCAATCAGCGAATTGAATTTTTTAAGATGGAGGACATTCATGTTTACTCACCACTCCTATTTTTAGGAAATATGCTTCAATATCAAGGATCGAACTTTCCATCTCCTATCAACGATCCTGATGAATCACGCTATTAATTCTTTAATCAAATACACATTTTTGCACATTTTGTTTTGTAACTTCAGGACAATTAGAATGGTTGGCTTAGAATCTGCTACTATAATTAGTGATGAAAATTTTCCGGAAAATTTTGGAAAAATTGGAAAAAATTGGAAAATTATGGAAAATTTTGGAAAATTTGAAAGTTTTGATAGGCCCTATAATTTGAGCGCTTCAGCTGCCGAGGCAGCTGCGCACCAATTAATTGGGTCTAAAACTCTTGATTTCATCATTATTTCGATTAAAGCGATAGTAGTAATACGATTTCCGTCCGCGGATTTTTGAATATTCCTTTGCTACCAGTGGCTTGTACTACACATTGTTAGCATTTTTATTTATCACACAGACACAGTTTGGGATAACGTGAATCTTGCTTTACAATAGGGTTATAATTTCATGCAATGTGAAAGATCTGGAGCAAAAATAATGTACTTTATTTTGGAGTTTGCTAATTGTTAGCTTCAAAGCTACAAACTTTATTATGCAGCGTTGATCATAGTGATGCAAATTCTCCATGTGTTGATGAACATGTGATGAAGTACAAGCACACAGTCCACGCAGCATTCATGAGCGACCATAATGGAATATATAAAGACTGTAAACTCGTGAGACAGTTGGAAACTAAAGATATCTGTGATGAGCAAAAGAACATCTATGATAGCTCCAAACTTCTGGCGCATTGTCCGATATCTTCGTTGAGGATACACATCATCCATTTCTAGTTCAGATGGTTCAGATAGTTCCAAATCGATTTCAGATCTGCCCAAATGTATTGCAGATATGATCTAGATGAGTTGGAGATCTCCAGTTGAATTAAAGATCTTCTATAAGTTGAGCTTGTGACAGATATATGAAATTCAGCTAGAGAAATCTGAAATCCATCTAATGTTTGAAATTCATTTGGAAAGATCTGAAATAGACATGGAAAAGGTGCAGTTGGTACCAAAAGTTAACATACAGGGATGATAGAGAAGTTTTCGGACTCTGAATATTACAAGTCTTTTCAAACGACTATAATAAGTCTTCAAAACAAATGAAAAAACGACAATCACCAAAAAATAAATTTCAAAATTTTCCATTGGAAAATTTTCCAGAAAATTTTGAAAAGATTGGAAAATTTTCCATTTGCATCACTGACTATGATACAAGTTACCTATTGATGCGGTTTATTCACCTGATTTACGAGTACGATTTATTTGCTACTCACATGTCTTAATATTGTTGACGCACCATATACGCTCCATTTAGATATTCATATATCCGCGGTGATAATCTTTAACAAAGGATGGCAACATGTGTACTATCTTCAATGAATAGAGAAAACTGCACCGTCAGCTGTTCGATGAGTTGATTCACACCCACACACCGCATGAGGAATCCGTGAACTAACTGATAGACGTAGCGCGCGGCGATGAAATGCATTGCAATGTTCGAATTCGGGATCGAGGCTCGCCATCATGAAGACATGATAATCCCCTTTTAGAATAGGTCAGAAATATAAATTAGGTATAATAACAGTGGTCGGGATGCATTAGAATGAAGTCATGCTTTATAAATAATCATGAAAACTGACTATCGTACATACATACTCGTGAAATATCGGAAAATGATAGCATTTCTACCTGAGCGCCTTATACGGACTTCTAAATATAGTACCCAATACAGGATTCCGTCACAGTGCGATTAATCGCTATGTTCTGAAGTCAGCTACGTTTTTCGTGTTGCCGA
Source organism: Prostheceraeus crozeri (assembly GCA_907163375.1). Lineage (NCBI taxonomy): Eukaryota > Metazoa > Platyhelminthes > Polycladida > Euryleptidae > Prostheceraeus > Prostheceraeus crozeri. The sequence continues at coordinate 69,550 of CAJQUW010005737.1, forward strand.
AGTTCTGCCGAAAGTCGATTGACCGAATTATGACGCACTTGTGCCGACATTCATAAAAATGCGTGGTTATAAAAACATTTTTGTATATTTCATATTAAAACATCTTTCGCAGTTCATATCATAACACAGATAATATAAATTATGATAGAAACTTCATTTGAATTGAAACTGCCCGAGATGGCCGAAGAGTCGCACTTTGCTGTTGTCGGCCCGGACGCGGTCAGACATTTACGTTTGCACAGGGTACAATTACTTTATGCTTTCAATAAAAATGGATGATAAGCAATACCTGCATGTGCAATGCAGATTTCGCAACGCAAGTTCTATTTCCTCGTCCACGAATCGATTTGATAATGTTGCTATTGAATCTACACATGAGAGTTAAGTCTTGCGATGAAGAATATAAACAAACGATAAAAATGAACTATCATGTAAATAACGTGGATTTAGAGAATCAACGAGTATCCAGAGAAAACCTCCTCGATGTTCAAAGATCGATCTCTGATGTTGCCACCACTTGCAGTTTTGGAGGCATAAGCGTCGTGACCGGGGTTTATCTTCCACGAGTAGCAGAAGTAGAGCCCCTCTTCATCACAGCGAAAAGCCGGAGAGCCGAGGAGAAAGGCTGATAGGCCTTTTATAGACATTTTAGTACCAGCACTATGATTTCAATTGAATCGTGAGCATGACCAACAAGTTGACTCATCAAGATGCGTTCAATCCGAATGGTACCAAGGACCATACAAAGATGTTGACTATGATAAATTGAAGACACTTTTGGTCTGTTTTAATTGCTTGAAGTTAATGTATAGTTTTGATTTGAACTGATTCATGCGAGGTGTGATAATTATTGTCACGGGGTACGTGCCCATCAGATGTGACTTTTTTAGGTGCCCATTAGAGGTTAACTTGAGTAAAATTCAAGGTTCTGACTTAGTTCTATAATTTTCATTACGGGTTATTTGGTAGGCCTAAAAACTCGCATCGTTAATCGATAACTTAAAACATGATGCGCTGCGTTTTAATTGTAATTTTCATGTATTTTTCGCTGAGTAAAAAATTTGTAATTTTAGTATTTTTATCACTAAAAATTACAATTTATACATTCTATTTCTCACTACAATTTATTGCAATTATCGTATATTGCGGTATATAAATTGCAACTTTAGCGTAATTTGAAGGAAGGCTTGTCTTCTCTACTAAATCACCGAGTGAAAAAATAATCATTTTCTCACTATCGCGGCTCATTCCCTCAACTATTGCAAGCTTTGCATGCACTTAGTAATGAAAATTTTCCGTTGAAAATTAAGGAAAAAATAGGAAGATTTTGGAAAATATTGGAAAATTTTGAAAGTTTTGATTTTTTTGATAGGCCGTACAATTTGAGCGCTTCAAGTGCCGAGGCAGCTGCGTACCAATAAATTGGGTATAAAACTCTTGATTTCATCATTATTTCGATTAAAGCGATCGTGGAAATCCGGATTTTTGAACATTCTTTTATATTTATCACACAGACACAGTTTGGGATAACGTGAATCTTGCTTTACAATAGGGTTATAATTTCATGCAATGTGAAAGATCTGGAGCAAAAATAATGTACTTTATTTTGGAGTTTATTGCTAATTGTTAGCTTCAAAGTTACAAGCTTTATTATGCAGCGTTGATCATAGTGATGCAAATTCTCCATGTGTTGATGAACATGTGAAAAGCACACAGTCCACGCAGCATTCATGAGCGACCATATTGGAAGATATAAAGACTGTAAACTCGTGAGACAGTTGGAAACTAAAGATATCTGTGATGTCGAGCAAAAGAACATCTATGATAGCTCCAAACTTCTGGCGCATTGTCCGATATCTTCGTTGAGGATACACATCCTCCATTTCTAGTTCAGATGGTTCAGATAGTTCCAAATCGATATCAGATCTGCCCAAATGAATTTCAGATATGATCCAGATGAATTGGAGATCTCCATTTGATTTAAAGATCTTTTCAAAGTTGAGCTTGTGACAGATATCTGAAATTCAGAGCTAGAGAAATCTGAAATCCATCTTATGTCTGAAATTCATTTGGAAAGATCTGAAATAGACATGGCAAAGGTTCAGTTGGTACCAGAAGTTAACATACAGGGATGATAGAGAAGTTTTCGGTCTTTGCATATTGCATAGTCTTTTCAAACGACTACAACAAGTCTCCAAAACAAAGGAAAAAATGTCAATCACCGATAAATAAATTTCAAAATTTTCCACTGGAAAATTTTCCAGAAAATTTTGAAAAAATTGGAAAATTTTCCGGAAATTTGCATCAAGACAGTGACAGCTACGCACGAGGATAAATAATTTGTTTGTATTATATTTCGGGTCTAGTTATAGGCCGGAGTCCCGAGTCCTCTCCGACTCCAGCAAAGATGATAGGACTCCGTGACTCCGACTCCGCATCCCTGCTTCATGTAGATGAATCATTTCTCCAATGCATTGGTCTTAAATTTTCCTTTGCCCTCTTACTTCCTCAAACTGTTAAAGTAGCCTTTAAAAGAATTCTAGGATTCTAGGATATAAATTGTGAAACTATTGTGAGAAAGGGTCCTATCCTTGGTTGGGCTAACTACAGGACGTATAGCATCTTTTCATCTCGGTTGATGCGTAATGTAATTCGTGTTATTTTTATTTCAGTTTTTTGACTGATGATACATTTATTCTTGTTTTTAAATTAAAATTGTTTCATTTAATTTTCTGTAGCGGCCTATATTAAGGAAATATGTGATTATCAGACATGTTGCTACTTTTCAAAATATGAATAGTTGTACAAATAGATAATTTGTGAATCGTTTTACATAGACAAGTCAGCTATTCCTTCTAGAGGTGTATAGAGCTCCTACCCTCAAGAACTGGGTTAAGGAGTAACAAGAAAAGAACGAAACAACGCATAATTGGCCTCTCAAACCGCAAGGAGAATCATTGACATTGATTTTTAGGAATGAAGCGGTATTTGAAAGTTTTCATTCTAGACGACGGAAACAACTCCTTTAGGACATCGTTTTCGTCACTTTCCAATGGATTTCATCACATGCGTTTGTCATTGTAATACAATTCTCCTTACAGTTTGTAGTCAAATTATGGTATATATGAATGCATACTTACATTGTTCAATCCAGATTTTTTCGATGGCAGCTGATTCCGAATAGAATTGCATCTTGGTTGAAGAATCTATCTCTGAAAAATTTTCACGAACTCAAAACAGCAAAGATTGAAGAATTCGGTCAGCATCGCCTTATAAAGCATACCCAATAAAAGGTGGCATTAATTCTTTATAATAGAAAGTACTTTATGTTAGATTCAGAGTAGCTATTCGCAAAGGTCTATACTGAATAAACAAGCTCAATGCAAACTGACGCCTTTAAAAGATGACCAATTTTCATCACTTTTTCAACGCCTTTCATGAATGCTAGTGAATCATTATGTTGGAAAAACAACACCGCGATGTATTATAGCTCGGTTTTATTCATCAACCCTGTGGGAACGAATCTTGCGAAGGGCTGGTTGATGTCAGTCACAGAATATGATGCCACAGTTCAGTCATATTTGCGGCATATTCGCTGGCGAAGTTTGCTGGTTTGCGCTCTAAATGCCACCTTTTACTTTTGACTTTCTGTCTTATTTTCTCTAGTAATCCGCCTCTGCTGCCGAGGTTCTGTTTTATTCCTCATCTCCTTACCATTGCCCACATATGGCTAATCTATCTAATATATAAGTTCAGACTATCACATTCTTTGATAAAGACAACAAATTTGAGAATATCTACGAATTGTTGTAGGCTACCAATTCAACACCATAAGCGTTTTACAGGTATTGGTTTAATGCATTGCATTTTTTCATGTAACGTTTGTTTCATTTCACGAAAAATGATATATACAAAACTCTGTCTAACACAATATGCATTACATCTAGCTTAATGGATTAAATTCACAAGGAAGCCATAAGTAATCAAAGCATAGTTTGAAAGCTAATTAAACAAACTATCAGATAGACATTTATGGTAGGTCTATATCAAAGTTGATGATAGCACAGTTTTGTCATAGAAAGACCAATCGTGTGGTTGAAGTAGGTTACATATTTACATGTACATGCATGTAAGCTTACATGTAGATGACTTGCTATGACATGATGTGGTCATATACTTAGGCAGAATTTTTCCAAGAAAACCTTAAATGATCATTCATGGTCAATTTCTTTACTCTTGGGTTCTCACTCTTGGGGGTAAATTGCAATTAATATGAACTATATTAATTGTGATATACTATAATTATTTGTAGTAATACAGGGTGGCGCACGTAAACCGCCGGATTTTAAACTTTTATTACTCCTCAAATATTCATCCGATCGTCATGAAATTTCGACTCATACTAGTTTGGAGTATAGGATTTATGATGATTATACCTGTTGTACTGAGAATTGTCAGAAAATTCTGATTCTATTGACCGAATGACATGTACTCATTTTGTTGACATCGAAAATCTAGATCAAGTTAATTAACTTAATATGAATCATATTCTGCACAACGAATGGTGCGCAGTCTTGAAGTGAATATTGTTCAGTTACTTCCATGTCATATAAAATACCATTCGACGATTAAATCACTATCTGAAAAGAATCAAACATAGGCGAATGGATGATTATTCGGTTGCAGAACGAGCAAAATGCGCGGCTTGGTACGAATGGCTCAAGAGTCCAGTGGAGGTACAAAGGCTTTATCATTCAGAGTATGGCAAGAACGCGAGAGCACCGGATGCCCGTACCATAAAGCGGTGGCACACAAACCTGTTGACCAGTGGTAGTGTGGTGACTGTCAAGCGGGACCGGTCATCTTCTGAACGAACGGAGCAGAATGTGGAGCGAGTTGTGCAGCACTTCGAGGAGGACCCAAACACATCTACCCGTCGTGCATCTAATGCCTTCAAGTGAGTCGCCGCACTATCCAGTTCATCCTCCATGACTATGGATGGCATCCGTACAAGGTCCAGGTGGTGCAGCGATTACACGAAGATCTGGAAAACCGAATGGAGTTCGCAGAACAGGAGCTACAGCGCATCCAAGCCAACCCGAGCCATTTAGTGGAACTAACCTGGTCCGATGAAGCTCACTTCCATCTGGATGGTGTTGTGAATCGCCACAATTATCGTTATTGGGCCAACCAGAACCCTGACTGGATCAAGCAAGAGTCTATGCACTCGCCACGCACCACCGTCTGGGCGGCAATCAGCCAATCAGGTATCTACGGACCGTTCTTCTTCGACACCTCCGTTAACAAAGATCGGTATCTCAAGATGCTGCAGGAGGAATTTTGGCCAGCAATGCTGTCGGACAGAAGAGGCAGGAGCATCATATTCATGCAGAATGGTGCACCTCCACACTGGGGACTTCCTGTGCGTGGTTGAGTGATTGCGTGTGTGAGTGGTTGAACAAGAAGATGCCTAACAGATGGATGGGACGTGGATCTGCTAACATGCCCTGGCCACTGCGTTCACCTGACCTGCCGCCTTGCGATTTCTTCTTGTGGGGTTTTGTCAAGTCCAAGGTTTACCATACACGGCCAACATCCATGCAAGACCTGAAGGACCGCATCATACAAGCGTTTCAAGAAGTGACAACTGAGATGTGTCGAGAAACTGCTCTGGCCTACCAAAAGCGACTCGAATCCGTCCTCAAGAATGGAGGAGGACACGTTGAAGTTCGATGACTACTAACACTTTTTTCTTATGTTTTTCATTTAATAAATGTTTTCTATGACCTTAATTCGTTTTGGTCATTATCGATAAAGACGTGGGGGAAATAATGGGAAAAGTCTATCATTAAATTTTACATGTTAAGATACATTGTTGGTATGTTAATTTTACTACATGTCATTCGGTCAATAGAATCAAAATTTTCTGACAATTCTCAGTATAACAGGTATAATCATCATAAATCCTATACTCCAAACTAGTATGAGTCGAAATTTCATGACGATCGGATGAATATTTGAGGAGTAATAAAAGTTTAAAATCCGGCGGTTTACGTGCGCCACCCTGTATATTCTAAATTACAATGATTGCAACGGAGTATGGTATATTAGTTACAATTTCACCGCAATTTGGTCGACCAGTGTGAACCCACGACCCAAGACCCAACATTGTACATAGACTTGCAGATCACGAAAAATGCAATAAAGATGGCCCTTTGCACTTTTTCCGCAAATGACTACTTCAAAGTACTTGATATCAAGACTTTGTTTCTTAACTTTTGAAATTAGTTTTACGGCGCTTCACATGATTATATTCATTGAATCGGAATACCATGCATGCTGTTATACTCATGGTACATCTGGTGAATGTTCTTGCTTTTACATAGGCCTATATAGCCACAATATTCAGAATACTATTAGTAAATTTACCATTTGAAAATATACATGCAGACGAAAATAATTGAAAAGCTACATAGTAGGCCTATATGTGCAAGCTATGTGTTTCTCTATTTCGTGACATTGAGTTTCTATCGACATCTTCGAATTTAAATCGATGTTGAAAGCAAGGACTTGACTCAGTGTCAAACAATGACTTAGAGTAAAAATCTCAAAATATTTGGAAATTGACTTACCTCACTTTGTAGGATCACCGACAAATTGTATATTGCCGAACGTTTCATAAATTAATTTCCACTTCCAAACAGCTGGCAACTTCGCATAAAATGAATGGTTAATTTTGATTCCCGATCTGCTGAAATTCATTGATCCCCAAAGTTGTAGAGGTGGAACACAATTTTGTGCATTAATTGCTTCACGATGTCACAAGTCAAGTTATAAAGACTAGATAGTCTTTCTGCTTATTGCAATACTTTATTAATATTTTGTCATGTTGCAAACAAGACAAGATCGGAAATCAAAGCTCACCTTCATATTAGATTTCCGCTCAGGAATTCGAAATGTTTGATGAAATTCCTAAGACGGAGGATATTAGATTGTTAACTTCCAATAACCAATTCACAGGCCCAAGAAATTAAAACTGAGAATCATTTATTCGCTTCGATTTATTCTTCAAATTAATGTATTTTAAAGTATATAAGGAATGGAGAGGTACCCTCATCAGACACCAACATCGCAGCCACCATGAAATCTTTCTTTGGAGCAGTCTGTTTACTGTTGACGATCGTGTGCACCGTGAATGCAGAATGCAAAGACAAGGAGACATCCAGCATTGCTTGCTCTCATGAATTTTATCGCGAGGGCGGCTGTGGATTGCTTGCTCTTGAGTACTGTAAGAAAACGTGTGACGACTGCATGGGCGACAAATTGCATACCATGCGACAAAAATATGGATTGATTAACTGAAGTGTGAAAGAATTCATTCCAGCCGTTGACTGATTGAGCAAATTCAGACAATAATCTTCCTGTATATTGTGGTGCCATTATAGATGAAAATTGATTCTCCTGAATAAATATCTGAACAACATCATGCTTTTCCTGGACACCTGTGAACGCGATCTCATCCTTGTAAGAGGGAGTGGGGAACATGACGTTTTTTAGTCCACAGTTGCTAATTGTGCATCCATTTCATGTTCATTACCTCACTCAGGACATGAACAAAAGGTACAATTGTCGCATGCTGTAGAATACACTGTAAACTGTAGACAGCCAAAAATCAGACAAAATAACAGCCAAAATGATCAGACAATTGCAACAGACAACATGAGACAATGAACAACCAAAAGTGTCTGTTCAGAGCAAGCAAGATGAGACAATTATTCGCCAAAATATCAGACAATTCTGTCCACTTTTCTAAAAGTATTATCTCTCAAACTCAAAGTGTTTAAATATGGTCAAACTATTCAACATCAGCTAATGGCAACAAGTCACTCCTAATCACATAGGTTCTAACTCTGCTACACTCATTCACACTCGCATTATGAACAACTCTGCTACTTTACAAGTCCGCTGTGTCAATGTCAACTTTAGGGAAGTATATAGACCTTTAAAAGCTGCAAAAAACATTGTAAAAACAGAATTAAAAGATGGCATCAATACGTCAAATATCCAGACCTGTTATTGCCATGCCTGAAGGTAATAGAACCCTACTTATTTACAACATTGTATATTCTATAATTGAAAATTATCAAGGATACCATCCAATTTCAATAAAAGTGTATATATTAGTCATAAGAAGTAGTATGATAGGCAGTAAACGCAATAATGTAAATTAGCTCGTGCGATGAGACAAAATTGTCTGACAAGCAGGAAATTTGTCTGATAATACGCAGTAAGTGCCAAAATACTGATGTGGCTCACAAATTGTCCGATAAGTGGCTGTTTACAGTTTGCAGTGTAGAATAGAAATCCATATATTTCAAGAAAGTGAGAATCACGAATAGCAGAAAGTCACAGGACATACATGTAGTCATAAGGAGTTATTCTAAAATCATTTTTGGATATGTACATGTATATACATCAAAGCTAACACTATACAACTGTAAAATTGTTTCACTCTTTCATATAACATGAAAGCCCATTATCTTAGCTATATATCAAAGGAAGGAAACGTTCTTAGCTGCACTGCTGACATATACAAGAAATGAGTTCAAACGGCGTGTAGTTGCACAAAACGGTAATAAGACACGACCAGTACGCATACTGACACGTGGAAGATGCTGATGTAGAGGATGAGAACACAATAGACAGTTTTCAAAAAGTTTTCTCGCAGCTTTCAGTCTTCTCACTGCAAGGTTTTCCATACAATCGCACTTACATGACATACCACAAATAACTCTATGTGCTCGTCTCTGCAATTTCTCAAAGTCTTCAGACAGACTAGCTGAGATACCAACAAAAAGAGGTGAACAATACTCCAAAAGCGAAAGAAAGAGACTTTTATACCCAGTAATCAAATTTTCTTTTTCAAGAAATTACTTCAATGCTCTCAAGCAATGAAGTCTTTGTACAAAAACTTTGGAGTATTAACTCTATTTTCCTAATAACATAGTATTTCTTATACCAATTTAATACATGTAGGCCTAACTAAACATAGTCAAAGGGACGAAAATTACAGTTATAATGCAATGTTCAAACGCTACTTTTAAAAGACAGGTAAGTATACATGGTACATTCTACATTATTTTCAAAGATAACCGCGAGATAACATTTTAGAAGATAACATTTTAAAAGATGTGGTGACCGTGGCACAGTGGTTGCGTACTTGGACTAGCGATCTCATGGTCCAGAGGTCGAACCCGGAAAGTGTCATTGGAAGTCGGCAGGAAGGGCATCCGGACTACAAAGCACCACAACGCTCCAAACAAAGTCTGACTTAAGTCAGCACCGTCCAAGGCCCCAGTAGGGGTAGAAGGTGACGTAAAATCCGTAAAAAACCGCAAATAAATTATGAGTTTTACAGTATAGTACATAGACAGATAATAGCAAGGCTATAACGCTTGGCTTAGTGCAGATATCTCTGATCTTCCAATAATCTCAATGTATTATGTATAGGATATCAAACGATATTTGAAAACATTATCAACATAGCAAACGACGGTCGCAGGCGGGAGTTTTTTTATAGGATAATGCTTGAAAATATCGTATGATATCTATCATAATGCATATTTGCCTGTAATTCGTAGTATGATATCTGATGGTTTCCGTTTCTTATGAAATGTACAAATACGGAAATATCCAAATCCATTCCTGTCAACATGCATCCCAGTACCCTTACATGTGCATTACATGTGTAATACACGTGTATTGGGTCCGTGTAATGTACGCGCATCCGAAACGTGCAATACACGTGTTTTTGTGCTCATATAATACACGTGTATTGCACTGTGCAAATACACCAAAAATACCCGAAAAATACACTCTTTTTACACGACTTAGAATTTAATTCTAATTTATTTTAGCGTCTCAGCATTTTACTATTTCGAATATATCCAACATATACCTACCTCAAAACTACTTAGAAATTTGTTCGGAATTCAATTTTGCGTGATATTACCTGCTAACTATTCCGAACAGTCATGCGTTTCTTAACTATTTGCTTAAAGCATGTGTGACATACGTAAATCGTTTTAAATGGTCGGTCAAATATGAAATCTATAGCCCATAATAGGAAAGTCGATAAGACACAGAATAAGTAGTTCTATTTTTCAGAATAAAAGACTTTTACATTAGAAACTGTAAATCACAGGGATTCATCAATATTCCATATCTAGCCAAAACCATCTCATCCACTTCCATAAACCTGAAGTATCAAGTGTCCCGAAGAAAGTTATACGCTTTGGTCTACAATATATTGGTGAAGTATCTGCTCAAGAAGCACAAAACATCTGCCGAGCAATCCATCGAGCATATCCTCACATCAAAGTCGAGCCATGGTTCCGCACAAAGAAGTTAAGGAGCAATGCTCCCAAGGATCCGATCCCTTCTCCTCACCAATGAAATTTGGTATATTCCTACAATTGTGCTTGCGGAGCAAGCTACGTGGGCGGGACTGAGAGGAACCTCGGTAAGAGGGCAGCTGAACACGTTCCAAAATGGTGTGAAGCCGGCAGGAACCGACCGAGGTCTACTAACCCACCCAGCTCTGCTATTACATAGCATCACTTACAGGGTCAACACCGTCCTTCCAAAGACAATTTCAAAGTTGTGAAACTGTGCCAATTAGTGACTGAGCTCCGCATTACAGAAGCAGTACTCATCAGACTCACTTCTCCGTCCTTGTGTACTCAAAAAGAGTTCGTTTACGATTGTGTTTTAATTGCTCTTTAAATTAAATTAAATTATTTTCCTTCATAGAATATCTTATTCAATTTTCTCTTATTGTACAGTAGATTTCTATGGCGCTATTGTTGTGTGTCCGTGCATGCTTTGATGACTTTAGTACAGGCGCAGTGTTAGCTAATAGATCATATAAAGAGGTAAAAGAAATCACAGGAGTCATAATCTTTTCATCAACTTTAAGTTAGCCAGCACAGTTCGTCACCCACCTCATTTGTAGCAGAATTCAGGTCAAAATGAAGTTCCCTCATCTGTGTCGAGTATATTCACGCACCGATGATGAGAAATAGCGAGGTTTCCCCTTTCAGTGATGCGATTGGCCAGACAAACTTAGTCAAAGCGTCAGTGTATCCGATCACAGAGAACTGCGCCTGTTTCATCTTATACAATGTTTCATCTTACCCGGCTTCCCCTACATAAATTTTCAGTAATATTTATTCACTGTCGCGCAATCCATCGTTAGATCAATATAAAGTTTAGAAATCTCATAATTAGATAATTTTTTTCCACGATACTCAGTTTTAAACAATTTATTAAAACGGCTATTGGTCATGATCTTTCTACAAGATGGTCTCAAAATGAATCAACAAGGTGACATGCCAAGCTCAATCACGCGTAATTCACACGTGATTCACGTGAACCACGCGTAATTACACATGACCCCAAACATCCGTGGCTATGTGGGATATTGCTGCAATATAAGTTATTTAAGTAAGTATAGTTGGCAGTCCTGTTATATAGACTTTGCGTCTCATGTGTCTGCATGTATCGGAGGCTAAACAATGTGATAGGACCTCAATTTCATGCTCAGGGAAGACAGAACATGCTTAGCGGTCCATCCGTGGTTCAAGCGGCAACGCAGACGACGCGCAAACTATAAACGCTCGCCAGCGTGCGTATTCATGAACATTTCCCATGTTTTAACAGCATCAGATCAAGTGATTTCTGACTCTTAGTGCAGCGCGTATATACGCGGGTAGAAGAATAGAATGTCTTTAACCACGAATGTTTGGGGTGTTCCCTAATTACACGTGAATCACGCGTGACATGTCACCTAGTGTAGCAACATCTATAACGCATGCTTCTTTTAAGATTTTAGCCGGAAATTAGCTTAGGCCAACGAAATATCATAGGATTGACTTTCCAGGTAAAATTCTCAGTGAAGCATGCGTTTTAGATGTTGTTGAGAACAATTATTTTGCTCTTTTCTGGGAAGGCGGTAGCGGATTTCCCATGGACAAATACATACGAATCTGGTTGTACGAGGACCAATTAATTTGACACCCTCACAGAGGATATTTATTTGATGTCCAAATCAGAGAATGATGCAATAAGACAGCTTTATGCGAATGTTATCTTTAGCAAAAGTCAGGAATTGAATAATGATTGCGAATTAAGGATAATTAAAGCATGTTTTGATTTTATGGACTGGTTGGTTCTTAGTCAAAGGTCTTCCTATAAATGGTCCTGAAACTCGCTGTCATTGATCTGTTTCAGGAAAAAACTCGAAATGAAATTTAAATAACATAACGTTCTCAGCAGCAGCGCTCGAAACCGATGTCTATGCTAAAATTCTAGACGGAAAATCAATGACAGCTTCTGTCAATTCAAGGAGATAGGCCTGCCTTCTAGCTATCAGCAGGCGACTGAGTTTCCGGCTAATATGAACATGTTAAAAAACGCATGGTCTCTTAGGCAGGAGGAGGCTAACTGAAAATTTCTGGTATATCGTGTTCACGGTTGGATAATGGTTGGTTAAACAATGGGGTTGGGTTCTGCACAGAACTCAAAAGGAGTCTCAAACAATTTTGAAGGCAAAGCAGTTTTCAACATGAATTTAGTTTAGTGTCTTTGAAATAAATCAGATTAAATAAATAGGTATGAAACAGAAATGATAAATATGTCTTTTTCTAGGTGAAAATATTTCTTCACTTTATACGTCATGATAATCAGATTCAGAAATTCAGTATATTTATTAGCTCCGTCCGTCTGGTGATTTTGAATTTGCAAACAATCCTATCTACAAAATATAACTTTCGTTGTTTGTCGATACGGAAGGTTCATTTCGAGTCAAGCTCCGCGACTATGCCAAATTAATATTTAAGGATCCTTCCACATTTGTACGTCACCCTTGAGACTGTCTTCGGACGAAACGCGTCGGGATTCTAAATTTGTGAAACGTTTTGGAATAAAAGTCGTAACCAGAGGAGAGTAACTTCTCTATTTTCAATTAGAATTTATTTGAAAAGAGATTAACCTGAAAATATAACTTAAAACTTGTAATAGGATAGAGATTTTGATATATTTTGTGAATTATGGTTTATATCAACCGGCGTTATTGATTTTGAATCACTAACTTAATTCATTAAACTCATTCAAATCAGTTGTACTATCAATATAATTAATCCTGCAAAAAGCAGACCTTGACATGTTAATCATCAGATGATACATGTGAGTTAGACTCGATTGTCACTGCAGAAAATATCACAATAACTAATATTTTGATATGCATATTTCTGAAGAAAAAATACCTTAGATCATGCACATTTGCATGCATATTCTAAGAAACAAAATGTAAAGCTCATTGTACTTCATCACAGGTAGACCAAATAGCAATTCGTCTCAAAATGGGAGCAAGTTCCATTTTGTGTCTCCTCTTTCGAATGGTATTGCCTATTTTACATGATTCGAAGACTTTCATACTAAAAATTTAAATTTAAAATTTGATTTTCCAAATTTTTTTTGAATCTATACATATTTTTTGACTCTTCAAAAATTTTCACTACAACTTAAGTACTTCTGCAAACCTTTACTCAAGCATATCTGTATGTTGTTATAAATAAAACATAAACAGTAACTTGAAATTTATACGTGAATAATGTATTTTCATGCATTATTGCATTTTTCTATCTTTACAAATGTCTCGCTCTAATGACTTATTCGCTATGAAGATAAGGTTAATATATTCCGAATCCAATCGTTCGATGGTGACATGTATTTTACATTATTCTGTAGGTTTCATATCACGACAACTAATTCCCGGAATCTGCATGTATATGTACATTACATGCACAATGTACATATCCTCATTTTGGGAGATAAAATGAATGCGTATGTTAACAATCTTGAATTGCACATGCATCAATATTATGCAAAGGTCAGTGGCGTAGCCAAGAAGGGGACAAGGGGGACATGTCCACCCCCGGAAATGAAATCTGAGCGGGGGACAATCTTTGTGTTTTATACGGGCTATTATATATCAACATCATTCTATGTCGCATTATAAATTTATTAATGTGAGAATCTGAAATCCTACAGTAACGCGCTTGGTTAATTCTCGCATGTCCCCTGTTGCACAACGATCGCGAGAGATGTTCATTTCTGTGAGTCAGATAGTCGGTCAGGCGCCGATACTAGTTTTACTGTCACGGACGTCTCGGTATGGCTTGTAGTCAGGACACGACACGATTTTGCGACACCCACAAGTAGAGGCCATTCATGACCGGATATATAAACGCCTGTTCTATTTCGCTTTTGCTTCCAATGACAATTGTATCGAATGATGAGCCACTTATATTAAATCAATGTTGTTAGAGCATAGACTATACGATCAAAGGCCATATTTACACATTTACTGTCCCCCCCCCCGGAAATGAAATCCTGGCTACGCGGCTGCACTAGGTGACATGCCATGGGGCAATTCACGCGTAATTACGCAGCACCCCAAACATCCGTGGTTAAAGACATTCTATTCTTCTACGCGCGTACATACGCGCTGCACTAAGAGTCAGAAATCACTTGATCTGATGCTGTTAAAACATGGGAAATGTTTATGAATACGCGCGGGCGAGCGTTTATAGTTTGCGCGTCGTCAACAATTATATGCGTTGCCGCTTGAACCACGGATGGACCGCGAAGCATGTTCTGTCTTTCCTGAACATGAAATTGAGGTCCTATCACATCGTTTAGCCTCTGATACATGCAGACACATGAGACGCAAAGTCTATATAACAGGACTGACGACAGATGTTGCAGCAATGTCACGCGTAGCTACGGATGTCTGGGATCATGTGTAATTACGCGTAGTTTACGCGTAGTTGAGCGTGGCATGCCACCTATGGGTGTATAGTTTGTTTGAGAACATTACCTCTTACCCTCAAGCTGATCGTGTGTGATGGCTCCTCCAAAGCGCGTATTAAAATCGAAAGTGCACTCATATTTTTTGGAGAAGGATGTGGATTTCCTGCTTGGTAGAGATCGGAGAAAAACCGTGTGAAGGCCATATCAACAAGTTTGGAGGAGCCGAGTCGTATGAATCCAACTTGAAGCGACATCTGATAAACTTCCGTCGAAAATGATTGATAATTGATACAGCCATGATCACTAAAAGTAGGTTCAGGTAAGCCTATAATGATCTATGATGGATGTTACCAGTTTTTTTAAAAAAAACTAGGCTATTTATACTTGCCACCCGCACTCGGAGTTGAAGCCCTATAAAAATGATAGGACTCCGCATCCCTTCTCTAGAAATTGCTTTTAAAAATGACCTCACAGTAAATCAATGTTGCCCAAACTTTTACAGAAACTTCAACATACATACAAAATAGTCACAAAAAATTAAACCTCTATCTACATAGCCCTATTTTAGAAGATATAAAAAGAAGCCGCCATGTTCTGATAGGGTTAATGCTTGCGTCTTGATATTTCACAAAGTTTTGATGAACATTTTTCCATTATGAAACATAACAAATCGCAATATTATGTTAAATTTCACATAGATCTTTAAGATTCAAATTTTTAGAGGTAGAAAGCATGCACTTCCAAAGTAGCGCTTTGGTATGGATGTACCAGTTTGCAAACTGCATAATTATAGGAAGATACTGCTTAACTGAAGGAAGATACACAAAAACAAATTGTGACCTTTCTGACTAACCTTCAATTATAAGCATATTCCTACTATGGAATATGCGGTCGTACAACATTACTTTTGATTTCTCCTAATAATGATTGACTCCCGACCATAGAGTAGGTATATTAGGTAGAGTGGTAATTCCGCATTTATTAAATCCCCAATGTGTATACACTTTCGATTTTATTGAATGAACTCGAGGGGGATAGAGGTGGTAATTGTTTCCAAATGTGAGATATGCAAATTTTTGCAGTTTTGAAGAAATTGCCACGAAATTGAGTGATCATGATAGTAACGCAGAAGGAATGATTGCATTTTACAGATTTTCAGTGTCATGACAGCCTTGGAGAGGCAAAGTTTGTTAAATTAGCAATTCGATGGGTTCCTATTACTTTCATGCTCAACTTCAGCAGTATCTTCTTTAGCGTGGTCATATCACAAGGAACCCGCCATTGGCAGAGCAAAATAACTTAACCAAGGACAATGATTTCAATCAACTTTGAAAGATGTATCACTATTCAGATTCAAGAAATGAAACATGAATTTAGTGAATCATAAAATCATGCCGGTGAAAATTGAACTAAGAACTTGAAATTTCATCCAAGAAAGCACGGATAATATCGCGACTTCTTCATGAAGATTTGCATTATAACACGGATCATGAAATTTCCTTGATAATCAGCTTGATTTCCGCTTAGTTGTGATGCTTATTAGCAAATATTCATTCCTTCTGATGTCTGTCATCTCGGTAGTAGGCCATGGCATGTAAATTTGCAAAATTTTGACTTTTTTAAAACTGCTCAGATAATTTTTTGACCACGGAACGCAATCTCCGCAAAAAACTGAATCTCTTCATATAAAAATCTTCATTGTATACATATACTTTTTTGAGTCGATATCACGGAATTCTAGAGGGGCGGAAGCGAAAGCTTAGGAACGAGTGAAATGGTCCCTTATGAACGCAGGCCGATGAATTGTCAGTAGAGTGTCGAATTGCTTTCTTTATGCGTGATTGAAAAGTGGTTTGCATTGTGTGAGAAAAACATCGATAATGTTACCACTTCAGTCTGCTTTGATGGCAGTCGCCACCTTTAACAATAAACGCTGAAGAAAAACCAATGATTGACCGCGATTGACTTCGTCTGCATCGAGTGAATGACTCACTTCACCGTGCACGAGTGAACGGCTGTCTTCATTCATCGATCATCTTACATTACTCGACGCTACTGTTCCATCTGACCGACTGACTATCAAACATTCAACTTACTATTCCGTGTGTTTCTATTACTATTATCCGTGTGTTTCTACTTACTATGCCATACAAATGTTGTGTTGGAGGTTGCAAAAGTGGGTATAAGACTGATGGAACTAAAAAAGTGTCATTTTTCAGTTTTCCATACGACAAGAATCTACGAAACAAATGGTTTTTGAATATACAACGCGCTGATCTCAAAAGTGTTAATGAAGTAACGGACATGATGAAAGTCTGCGCTAAACATTTTCTACCAGTTGACTTTGAAAGCGACGATAAGAAGAAAATAAAGCCTGGCGCATATCCTCGCATACATCCTAACTTTCCGCACTTGAGCAAGACTGTGATCACATCGCGACAAACCACAGTATCTTCCGAAGATAGGCTTGACAAAGAAAACAAAATCATAGCCAAAGCAAACGAAGAGGCTTTGTTGAGTGGTACTTTTCAAACGTTCGACCAAATGCTTCTCGAAATAGAAAATGACAATTTTATTGTACCTCCTGGCTACCAAATGGTGAAAGGTAAGAACAAGTTGATTTTTTTATTTATCACTGACCTGGAGGAAAATCCGTCGCTGAAAGCATCTGTAGTCATTTCAAAGGACTTGAAATTCTTCGTTTTCGTCGACAGAAATCCTTTGCCAAAACGACAGTTCAATCATCTATTACAAGTGGCAAACCAAGTCAGCAGTTCAACTGAAATATCGAATATTTTAGCATTTCTTAAACCTATGTGTGAATCGCAAGGGGAACCGCTTGCAAACAGTGACAACATAATTGAATCTGCGGCTAACATGCTTGAATCGGTGCTGCTCTGCAACGATGTTTCTGCCCATGAGAATCTCTTGTATTTTATTATCAGTCAGTTGCGTCTCATGCTTCTTGGTTCCCATCAGTTGAGGTACAGCTCGGATACGATCGTACTTAGTTTTGAATGGAAAATGGTGAGCACAGCACTGTATAAGAAGCTGAGTAATTTCTTCTTTTTGCCATCGATAAGAAGATTACAACAACTCTCTTCTGGATTAAATGTGCGTCCATCAGATCTTGATGTATCCTACCTACGCTCACGTTTGTCAAGCTTGGGTGATAAAGACAAAATTTGCATTATGATTTTCGACGAGATATACACTGCTGCTAGAGTAGAATATCAGAGTGGTGAATTTGTCGGTCTTTCCAACGAAGGTGATGTCGCAAAAACCCTGCTGGTTGTAATGATACATTCACTAATTGGGAAATTCAAGGATGTTGTCAAATTAATTCCCGTTTCGAAAATGACGACTGATTTTCTATACTACTGCATCGATAACCTTCTTCGCAAACTCGGAGACCTTGGATTCACTATCATTGCTCTCGGTGCCGACAATCATCCAGTCAATCGGTAAGTGAGAAATGTATTTGCTGAATGTACTCGTGCTTTAATGGATGATATTCAATTAACGTAAATATGTCGTCTTAAGAATATACTTTAATGTAATATGTAATAACTAAGCCTATCTGATTGCATTTGAAAACAAAGATAACTATTTAATGACTAAAGAGACTATTTAATTGCTTCTATAGGCTAGGAGATGTCAGGTGCATATTTGTACTGTTTACTAGAATATGCCATAATACGCTTAAGTTAGGCCTATATCAAATAAATGAATCATCAATATTTGGCTTAGTTAAATTTATTTTATGTTCCTAGCCTACAAATTCAGGTGTGAATCCACGGGAGTGGGTACATCATTCGATGTCTACCAACATCAATAAATAATTGCGTTTAATTGCGTCACTATTATCAGACTATTTCGTTAAATATGAAGAAATTATTCCGTCATTTTTGTAGATGATACCCATTTTCGGTATTTTAATGTGATGTTGCATTTTTTATAGCGCGGTGTATAAGAGACTTTGTGATGGTTCTCTTCAATCTTCAATTCCTCATCCGTGCCTCCAAGGAGAGAACCTCTTTCTTATTATGGATCCTACTCATAACCTAAAGAATATTTATAATAACTGGCAGCGGAAGGGAACATTTGTTATACCGAGTGGGTTTGAAACAATAATACAAGAGACAAGAGCAGATTTCTGTCACATTCGACGGTTGTATGAGCGAGAGGAGTGCAAGGCATTGAAAATAGCACATCGTTTACAAAGGAACGCGTTGAATCCAAGCAATATTCAGCGCACATCTCCAACACTCGCGCTATGTAAGTTGCGAAATTATGTACGTATCTGACATTAAGCAATAGCTCCCCAATCATTCATGAGTGTGCACAGAATTCCGTGTGAGTATGTATTGTTCAGCATATATTTAAAAATTTGTCTAAATCAGAATACCTAGGTCGTTGCTGATTTGACTAGCTAACTAATTACTTGATTGATTTTATTACATGAAGTGCACTAACTACTATGTATAATGCTCTCATGGACGGAATTCCGTGCTTTTATATTGCAATTAAAATAGATAGATGTAGTCCAATTTGGTTACTACCATTATTTTTATTATCTCTGCTTTTCAGCTGTGTTTTCGGAATCTGTCGTCGCTGGTCTTAGATTCTATCGAGAAAATGGATGGGAAAATACAGCTCTTGTGGTTGATTTCTTCCTGAAATTGTGGAATATACAAAATGTCAATTCTCCATTTAAAGGTATGAACAATATTTATTAAATAAGCTACTTGAGTTAAATCAGTATGACGATGTTGATACGTCTATAGATAATTCATTCCGTCAAATACAAACATTGCAATTTTTACTTATTATTAATTTTTGACGTTTCGTCATGAATGTGTAATTTATGATTCTTGTCCACATGTTCGTGTCCTGAAGTAACATGCAATATGTTCTGCGTGATATTTGATTGAGGCCAAAATTTGGAAGGCCGCCGCACGGTTATGAATAATACTGTTAAGGTAAAGTAGGCCTACCTACGAAATAATCGTGTGTATCAATACGGTGTGTTGCTAATTTCCAGAAATCGTTATTAAGTTATAATGTATTTTCATTTCTACACACTACATAATTTCATAATACACTAATGTTAACGCCCGGTGTTATTTCTTCCTCTTAGACTTTTCTTAAGGCTGCAAGTTACAGCGTTACAGCAATTAAATCCATAAAATCATGCAGTGTTCCCTAAAAATAAACTATAGATTTTCTTTGATGTAGCTGAAAATCGGATTAGAGAACCAATATCTAATGATGCATTTTCCTTCCAGGAATCCGAAAAAGGCAGGAGTACTCTGAGCCAATATTGTCATCAGATGATTGGAAGATTGACTTTCTCAGACAAGCAGCGAATATGTTTATTGCGTGGAAAGAGAGCAAAAAGCCTGGTCTTACATCGGAAACGTTCGCTGCTTGTATCACAACATGTAAAGCGCTAGCGGATATCTCAGTTTATTTAATTGAGAAACACTCCTTTGATTATGTCCTCCTTGGAAAACTGCAGTCCGACCCCCTTGAAGGTAGATTTGGCATTTATCGACAGGTGAATGGAGCGTCGTATTTTGTTTCAATCCGACAAATACTTCAAGCTGAGAAAAAAATTAGAATTCTCAATCTCATGCAACAAAAAATGTTGGAAGATGCAGCCAGTGAGACAACGTCCGAAAATGACTTATTCCCGTCAGAAAGTGCAGACCTATCTGTGGACGATACTGATGTCGAATGGCTAAGCAGTGCACTAGAATTCTCAAGCGACTTCGGAGATCCATCGGAAGAGACACTGGTGTATTATGCTTCCGGATGCTTTGGTCGGTCTGTTGTTCGAGCTAGAAAGTGCAATGATTGTAAGGTTTTCTTGATTGATGAAGCCAGTGTTGATGTTGACTCGTCTTCTTCTGACAGTGGAACGACCAGAACTGCCCTCTTCGAACTTGTTTCAAGAGGAGGCCTTACTCGTCCATCTGCCATAAATTTTAGCATCTGTGTGACTATATATAATTTCTTTCATCAAATTTGGTCCGATCAACAGCTGATGTCTGACTTCATGCGAAAGGATAGACATCAAGAATTGTTCATTAAAGCAATAACACCAGTTGTATATGATACTTGCCCATTACTTGTTAATGCGTGTTGTGCTAAAGGACATCGTTGCTTCCAGATATTGGGAAGAAAATTGTTTAATTTGTTTTCGCGAAATGTTTTAAAACGTCTGAATGTCAAACCTTTTGTAAATAAGGACACCTTGCCAACTGAACGAAAGCTACGTAAACTTCAAAGTAAAACTTCCAAGTAAAGAAATGACGTAAAAATTGTGCGTTTTCTATATGTATTATACCGCATTAACAATGTGCAACATTTTGATATTATTGTTCTTTACAAACCTAGTAATAAAGTATATACTACTTATATTCATCGGCCTGGAAGGAGAAGTAGTACTAGTAGCCTTCGCTTCCGCCCCTCTAGAATTCCGTGGTCGATATATCCCTATTCAATGATCCCGACCGATGGCAGCGAAAACTCAAACTCATATTCCTACTACTTATGCGTTGCATCAAATACAATAATGGAAGATCAATAAGTCAACGAGATGATTATTCTGCGTATTGATACTTTTTTAGTGTCATGATTATTAGGTACGACATATTGAACTGTCACATAACGCTCTGGCAAATTACGCTTAAACTGATCAACAATACATAAGGTTAATAGCTTTATCAACCAATGTAATACCTGACGGAAGATATGTGCATGGCTCGACCTGACGAGCCACGAGCCGATGTGAATTTGAAATATTCAAGCCGAGCCGACTAGCCGTTTTAATTTTAGGTAAAACAAAGTTAAAGTTCAACCTAATGTACAGTGTCTATACGCATAGTTTGTTAACAAGTGGTGATTGCAGAACATTTACTGAATATAATTCCAGTTGCATCATTAATTAAACATGTAGATTGTGAAGGAATTCTTCACTTGACGATAAAAGTTAGTAATATGGTGACATTACAATGATGATCTTGTCTTATGAAAATATCTGGTTGCATTGATGCAATATTCATACATGGCTATGGTTTTCCTTATCTATTATTCTTAGAAATTTCCTACGCAGTTTTCTACTGATCATATCTCTAACGATCTGATGTATCTGGCTATTATACTAGTAATTACGTATCAGTTTTATCATAAAATTTTGAGAAAGAAATTTATCGCAGCGCAAGCTACCATTTGAGGATGGTAGTTCTTGACGAATAATGAAGAGCCTGTAGTCCATGAATCTTAGCTTAAGAATATCACAACCATAGGGTAGGGATATATAGGTAGAGTGTTGACTCAAATAAGTATATGTACATACAGTAAAGATTTTTATATCAATCATATATTTTTTTTTGGGGAGATTGCGTTCCCGTGGTCAAAAAATTATCTGAGCAGTTTTACAAAAAGTCAAAATTTTGCCAATTTACATACTACCGAGATGACGTCCCTATATAAGTAATATGAAACAAGTTGGATATCAGAAGGAATGAATATTTGCTAATAAGCATCACAACTAAGCGGAAATCGAGCTGATTATCAAGTGAATTTCATGATCCGTACTATAATGCAAATCTTCATGAAGAAGTCGCGATATTATTCGTGCTTTCTTGGCTGAAATTTCTGAAAAGTTTTTAGTTCAATTTTCACCGGTCTGATTTTATGATTCACTAAATTCATGTTCTTTATTATCTTTGTATTTGATTATGTGATTTTGCTCTGCCAATGGCGGGTTCCTTGTGATATGACCACGCTAAAGAAGATACTGCTGAAGTTGAGCATGAAAGTAATAGGAACCCATCGAATTGCTAATTTAACAAACTTTGCCTCTCCAAGGCTGTCATGACACTGAGAATCTGTAAAATGCAATCATTCCTTCTGCGTTACTATCATGATCACTCAATTTCGTGGCAATTTCTTCAAAACTGCAAAAATTTGCATATCTCACATTTGGAAACAATTACCACCTCTATCCCCCTCGAGCTCATTTAATAAAATCAAAAGTGTATACACATTGGGGATTTAATAAATGCGGAATTACCACTCTACCTAATATACCTACTCCATGGTCGGGAGTCAATCATTTTTAGGAGAAATCAAAAGTAATGTTCTATCGTTAATTGCGTCTATCTAAAGAAATATCTTTGCACATGAATTAAATACGTAGCAATGTGATGTTACTATGATCGATTTCAATTTACTTTCATTTCAAGCTTAGTTTTGTTGATGCCATGTGGTTGATAGCTGCGGCTTTGTTCAGACTTTGGTGGATTCCTCTCTGCCTTCGAAAAAATATGAATGTTTATTTTTCAAACTGTCACAAAATTGACTTTGTCAATTTCAATGCTTTGCAAGGTTCGCATTAAAGACAGTGGTTCGCATCAATATTACATAGTCTTTGGTTCGCATTTGAGTGATTCATGGTGCTTTTCAAATTTAGACTTTGCTTTCTAGCAATTTTCATTATTTATTTTCATGACGATTCAACAGCTTTACATCCAATGACTTAAGAAATAGACAATGAATGACTTTAGAATACTCAAGAAATGACCGGAAATGGACCTTGAAAAGCTTCATCAACGTAGTCATGTCATTATCTGTGGGAAGCATTATCAATGTGACGATTTTGAAGTAAATCCTCTTCACGGCTTTGTGCCGTCTCGCATGCACCGTAGAGCCCATTAATGTACGTTTACCTGAAGTTATCTCAGAGCGCTGACTGCGTTCCTTTTCCCCTTAGGTCTCGCTTATGATTAACAATATTACGTGTACTTGAATTTTTGCTTTCAAATGCTGCTGTATATCTTTAAATGTACAGCAGCATTTGTCACAAAATCAAACATTGTCATAATTATCTGCATTTTTGTCCTATAATCACAATTTTTTATATATATTGACGCTGCATCTCACTTGAATTGACTTGGAACGTAATGAAAGATATACTAATAATATTAAATTATCGATAATGATTACTGGCGTTTCAGTGGTGGTACTTGATTATGCAATAATCGTAAAAAGCAGACTAAGTGAATAACGTGTATTCTGTCAGAACAAAATAAACAAGTAAGCATATGTATTGATTATAGGGTCTACATGTACGTAAACGATTCGGTAGGCCTATAGCCGAGTTGAAATTCTTGAAATATGCCAAGTACGTTTAGCTTGCAATCCATGAAGGAAAGTTAATGTTGATGCCCTGAACATGGTCACTTCCGTCGTCATGTTTGTCAGCTCAATCACTTGAATCCCTTTCAATAGAATCAGCTTGTGCACGTGGTATGTCGATTTCTGTATTATCATCGTCATCAGGCCCATCTTCGCCGACGTGTTCATCTTCTGAATTATAAGTATCAACGTTGCAGTTATTACCGGTACCACTGCCAAATCGTTCAATGTAGATATTGCATTCACCGCTGCGGTGCGTCTTATACTTATGATGACTGAATATGAAGAGCGAGAGAACAACGAATTCAGGCACCCGCGAACAAGGGGGGGGCTAGGGAGGTCTAAGCCCCCTAAAATTTTCATTGCTCTCGCAGCACCTCTGACATTTTCAGACAAACGCATTGATTAATCATAGAACAAAATTTACTTACAGGTGATATCAAATATACATGCATATGCGAAACATATTTCATATCGACTACGTGCATGTACGTGTTTATTGACGTTACTTTCGGCGTGCAAATCAGGTGGAGCTCAGTACATCGATCTCAGAAATACAAAGCCCCTCTCCAACCAAACGCTTCATACATATTAATTGTCCAAGCTCCTCATTTGACTAGAGGTGCGATTGTTAATAGTGTGTGCAAGAACTCATTAATTAAGTAGGATGAGAATCTCTATACTTTTGATGAACCACAAAAATAGTCTGTGATCGCTTGCGCATGTCTATAAATATCTTTAGAATGTTCAAATTGCAAGAGTCCATCAAATCCTTGTTTCCATATGCCGTTGTGATAGCCTGACTCATCTTTGACGAAAAAATCTTTCATGGTCATCATTTAATGCTTTATCTCTCGCAGATAAAATACGGCACACCGTCTTTTTTCTCCTTCTCGCTTCACCAACTTTTGTTACAAATCTATTGTAGCGTTGTACTTGGCTATGGCCACTGCTGCCTTCGCCTATCTCTCCTCACGCTTGCACGCTTCCATGTCCTCAGCAGAACGAGATCGCTGTCATTTCTGAAAGGCCTACTTCCTGCGCTTGACGGACACCTGCACTTTACTAGGTGTCCAAATTTCTGAATTTGCCGCCTCTTGTAGAACCTCAAGTTGCCTTGCTAGCTTCGATCAGTTCAACCAAACAACTTTTGCATGCAACTTTGCTCTTAATTAACGCTATCATGGCACTATTTTGGCACTTATTGATTCTCACATGAATAATATATGAATCATAATAACATTGTGGCTTGTTCAAGTTTTATAGTCTACCTTTTTTGGTGTAATGTTTTGAATATTAACGTTTTTTTATCCTTTTGAGAGTAAATAGGCCAACCTGTGCTTCTTCAGTAAGTACAGAATGGTGACTGGTTTGCTGGGGTTTGGATTCCGTAGAGAACACCACATTGCTTTCTTTATTTGACTTCCTTATTTATGCTCAAAATTCAAATAATACATATTAATGTGCGGGATTGAACATGGAAATGCCCTGTGTACTGGTATGGTATTCAAAAATAGCCACTTCGTCACAAGCTTGTCAAACTTACGAAACAGTTTACTTGCAAAATGTAGGCATTCACTACGCTAATTTGGCTGTGTCATCCTACCCAGTGTGTACCAGTTATCTTTTGTTGCTTGATGAATTGGGTCATACAGTACATGTGTGAGCACTGGTTAGCTGATTATTTTCAAAACCGATTCCAGCGGGTTTGTTTGAATACTGTGTACAGTGACACTCGGCCAGTTACCTCAGGTGTACCCCAAGGCGCAGCTCTGTCTCCTTACTTGTTTGCTGCGTATATGGGCACTTTAAAGGCTCACTCAGACAAATCAATGATGGTAAAATACGCCGACGATGTTGTGGTATCACTCCCATTCTATCAAGAGGACAGTTTGGAGGAAATGATACAAAAGGAAATACACAACACAAAAGCCTGGTGTATCAATCATTGTTTGAAATTGAATGAAAATAAGTCAAAGGTAATGATAAGAAAAACGAAAAACCTCCATGTCGATTTTACATTTGATATGCTCGTTAGCGAACTAAAAATCCTTGGCACAATTTTTTCTCACGATTTGAAGTGGCGAAATCATATAGATTTCATTTGTAGAAGAACAAGTCGCCGCATATTTCCTCTCAAGAGACTAAAGAAATTTCAAGGAGTGACTAAAGATGATCTCATCCAAGTTTACCACAATTTTGTCCTTGGTGTGCTGGACTATAACTGTCAGTTATTCGTATCGCTCAATGAACAAGAATAAATTAGAAAAAATTCGCAAGCGTTGTCATGGAATTATCTGCGGTTTCAACTGTGACTGTCAAAAGTTTCCTTCATTGAAAGAAAGAAGAATATCTAGAGCCCTTAAAACTTTTGAAAAGTTTGAAAGTCCCGACAGTATTTTACACGATCTCTTCCCCAAACGTTTGACTTTCTCACGTCATCTTCAACAGCCTATCTGTAAAACTCGCCGAAGAACCGATTCGTTCATTCCATACTGCACATCTCTCTTCAATCAAAGTCTTCGCGATAGAGATCTCAAGTACCTGGAACACCGTATTTTCAAATTCTCATTTTCAACCAATCCGATATAACTTTCTGCCACTAACTTTCCCATAACTGTTTCATTAGCTTATGATTACAATGTAAAAAGCACTAATTTTGTAAAGACTGATTGCCATTCAGGTTTCAATAAAACGCTTATTAGTATTATTTTTAGCTTAATTAGCGTTTTATTGAACATACAATCCATATTGATGCTTTCTCCTGCAATATTTCAGAAGATAGAAAGCTTTTCAGGCCTACACATATCAAGTCTCCAGTTCTTTCGTGATAGAGTCGAGTACCACACGTAGTGAAGAAGGAAGTTTTGAGTCAGTCAGCTAATTGATGAAAGTTATCCGAACATCCCAACATCGCCGAATCATTGCCGAAGAAAATGAATGATGTTAACTAACTTGGGGATGGTGATGAACTGAAATTCAATGGAGATATGTTTAGATGAAGGTTATTAATGAGATGAAAATGGAAATTCATGACAGGATGTAATGATATAAATTACAGGTGAAAATCCGGAACTTGATGATAATAAAATATGAATTTCTGTGAGAACATTACATTATCACGATAGAAAAGTTCTTTCATTTCGACTCATTTAATTTGACCAAATTGTACAATTTCAAAGACTCTCGTCTTCATCTTCAGTGGCTTATATAGTAAAACGGAACAAGTCAAGACAATAAAAAGAGTTTAGGTCTATAATTCACAACTTTAAAAACATTGGAAAAGAGCTGGTATTATTGTTTAATAGGAAATCTGTGTCATAAGCAGCTATGAAGACTGATTCTGCAATGCGAGTTTTGTTCGTAGGGGCGATGACGGAAAGATAGAGTTTCTTGTTGTCTCGCCTCGAACATAGTCTACAAATTTGCTTGTGAACACTGTGACAAGCACAGAATTAGACAGGTCGTCTCTTCTTCCGTTTGACTAGAAGGTAAACATTGGAACATGTAACGTAAATGAAATGGCACAATCTCCTGACATAATACCATAGCAATCGAACAATGAGCAGCCAGTTAAGCATTATAAACACGCCAAATTGTGCAAAGTTTCAGTGACTGTTATCAACCGGATCACACAGCAAAGAGACACAGACGATATTAAGTTCTACAGAGAAGTTTGTGAACGTTTTTTCGAATCTGAAGGAATCGTGGCGATCGGAGCATTTTGAAGGAATTCAGAGCAATCCGCAAGCGACGCACGACTATTTTTCCTATCTCTGTAAGGTATTAAAAATTTCTTTTTGCCCACTTATTAAGTTCCTTCATGTGCCATCTTTATGAATCAGTTTGCACTTCTAGCAAAGTGATGCGATTAAACAATCTAATTCTGTGGTGACAAGTGTTACATCGGCGAGACAACTAGACATCTACAAACGCGTATTCGAGAGCGCTTGTCAGGTCGCCCTATACCATCTGAAATAACGTTACACAATCATGTGAACTTTGAACAATCATTTTCCGTCATCGCCCGTACGAACAAAACTTGCATTGCAGAATCAGTCTTCATAGCTGCTTATGACACAGATTTCCTATTAAAAAATAATACCAGCTCTTTTCCAATGTTTTTAAAGTTGTGAATTATAGACCTAAACTCTTTTTATTGTCTTGATTTGTTCCGTTTTACCATATAAGCCACTGAAGATGAAGACGAGAGTCTTTGAAATTGTACAATTTGGTCAAATTAAATGAGTCGAAATGAAAGAACTTTTCTATCGTTACCAAAACTGGGCACATTATGTCACAAGAAATTAAATTATCAATCATTTTTCTGATTAACTGATTATAGAGCAGATTGCACTACATTTACAAAACTGCGAAAGAGTCTCTTAACCCATTCATGCGCACATGTAGAAATACGGACAACACATGGAATTCCTTCTAGCATTTTATCGAATTGAACCTAATTACGAAGTAAACCAAATTTCATCGTGATTGAATTGATAGCTTTTGAGAATTTGAATGTATGGTATGACATACATTGCGCATAACTGTTAACAAATCGTGTTGGATAAGATGAAAAGATTCTTGTTTTCAAATGACCAGAATTTATTCATTCGGACAGAGCATAACAATTACAAGTCTACTTTGTATGGAAATACTCAAATCATGGCTTTGGATGCAAAGTTCTTCATCATTGATATGCGACTCTTATTCAGATGGCTTTAATATGAATGGACCTTCATGCAAAACACTCTTTGTGCAGCGAAGTTTGTCCGGGAATTTCTTTTGTGTGTCAATATTAGAGATGTACAATGACCACGTAAAGTAAAGCCCTTACGCGAGCCTGACTGAGACGAAGAAGTTGCGTCTAAGGTCATTGTGATGCAAATGGAAAATTTTCCAGAAAAATTTTCATTGGAAAATTTTGAAATTTATTTTTCGGTGATTAACGTTTTTTCCTTTGTTTTGGAGACTTATTATAGTCGTTTGAAAGGACTAGGTAATATTCAAAGTCCGAAAACTTCTCTATCAACCCTGTATGTTAACTTTTGTAACCAACTGCACCTTTTCCATGTCTATGTCAGATCTTTCCAAATGAATTTCAGACATTAGATGGATTTCAGATTTCCCTAGCTGAATTTCAGATATCTGTCACAGGCTCAACTTTGAAAAGATTTTAAATCAACTGGAGATCTCCAACTCATCTGGATCATATCTGAAATTCATTTGGGCAGATCTGAAATCATTTTGGAACTATCTGAACCATCTGAACTAGAAATGGAGGATATGTATCCTCAGCGAAAATATCGGACAATGCGCCTGAAGTTTGACGGTATCATTACTCATCACAGATATCTTTAGTTTCCAAATATCTCACGAGTTTACAGTCTTTATATCTTCCAATCTGGTCGCTCATGAATGCTGCGTGGACTGTGTGCTTTTACTTCATCACATGTTCATCAACACATGGAGAATTTGCATCACTATGATCAACGCTGCATAATGAAGCTTGTAACTTTGAAGCTAACAAAGCAAACTCCAAGATGAAGTATATTATTTTTGCTCCAGATCTTTCACATTGCATGAAATTGTATACCTATTGTAAAGCAAGATTCCCGTTATCCCAAACGGTGTCTGTGTGATAACTAAAATGCTAACAATTTATAGTACAAGCCACTGCGGTAGCAAAGGAATGTTCAAAAATCCGCGGACGGAAATCGTATTGCTACTGTGATATATGTATGGACGAGGTGAAAACGAGCGAACCCACTTTATGCGTCAAGATCAAACCCACAAGTTTTATGACAAGTATAAAATATGCAAGTATTTTATGACATGTTATAATTATAATGCAATATATTTACACATCGTTAAACTTATTTTCATCTTGACTCATTAAGTGGATTCGCAGGATGCTCACATTTTATTGATAAAACTACAGTTCACCTACGATATATGTTGTGGCAAAATATTGGAGCATGTCTAGAAAACATTCTAAAAATGCTTTAAGATAACATTTTCATAATATTCTCATGTATTGTCATTTGAACATATAACATTTTTTGGAATGTTTTTATAGCAAATTCACGACATTTTCTGAACAGCTTTAGAATGTTTTTGTTGGGAATTCACGTAAGAGTTGTGTAGGATAATATCAGAGAGAAATTTGAGACATTTTATTAGAATTTTACCAAATAATTTGCTATTTGCTAAAAATTGGCAAATCATCAGCTATGTTAGATAAATATTTGATAAAATTTTAGTAGAAGTTTAGTAAAATGTTGTCAAGTATTTGCCAAATATTTAACAAAAGCATCTGGTGTGTTCGTCCCGGGTTGCAGTCGTTTGAAAAGACTATGTAATATTCAAAGACCGAAAACTTCTCTATCATCCCTGCATGTTAACTTTTGGGACCAACTGCACCCTCCATGTCTATTTCAGATCTTTTCAACTGAATATCAGACATCAAATGGATTTCAGATTTCTCTAATTGAATTTCAGATATCTGTCAGAAACTCAACTTTGAAAGGATCTTAGATTCAACTGGAGAATCTCCAATTCATCTGAAAAGTCTGAAATTCATTTAAGTAGATCTGAAATCGATTTGGAACTATCTGAACCATCTGAACCAGCTAGAAATGGAATGTGTAGTTTGTCCTCCACGAAGATATCGGACAATACGCCAGGTAGTCATGCAAATGGAAAATTTTCCAGAAAATTTTCCAATTTTTTCAAAATTTTCTGGAAAATTTTTCATTGGAAAATTTTGAAATTTATTTTTCGCTAATTGACGTTTTTTCCTTTGTTTTGGAGACTTATTATAGTCGTTTGAAAAGACTATGTAATATTCAAAGTCCGAAAACATCTATATCATCCCTGTATTTTAACTTTGGTACCAACTGCACCTTTTCATGTCTATTTCAGATCGATCTTTCCAAATGAATTTCAGACATTTAGATGGATTTCAGATTTCTCTAGCTGAATTTCAGATATCTGTCACAAGCTCAACTTTGAAAAGATCTTTAATTCAACTGGAGATCTCCAATTCATCTGGATCATATCTGAAATTCATTTCGGCAGATCTGAAATCGATTTGGAACTATCTGAACCATCTGAACAAGAAATGGAGGATGTGTATCCTCAACGAAGATATCGGACAATGCGCCAGAAGTTTGAAGCTATCATAGATATATTCTTTTACTCATCACAGATATCTTTAGTTTCCAAATATCTCACGAGTTTACAGTCTTTATATCTTCCAATGTGGTCGCTCATGAATGCTGTGGTGGACTGTGTGCTTATACTTCACATGCTCATCAACACATGGAGAATTTGCATCACTATGATCAACGCTGCATAATAAAGCTTAACTTTCAAGCTAACAATTAGCAAACTCCAAAATGAAGTACATTATTTTTGCTCTAGATCTATCACATTGCATGAAGTTATACCCCTATTGTAAAGCAAGATTTACGTTATCCCAAACGGTGTCTGTGATAATTAAAAATGCTAACAATTTATAGTACAAGCAACTGGTGGCAAAGGAATGTTCAAAAATCCGCGGACGGAGCTCGTATTGCTACGATCGCTTTATTCAAAATAATCATGAAATCAAGAGTTTTAGACCCAATGGTGCGCAGCTGCCTCGGCAGTGGAAGCGCTCAAATTATAGGGCCTATCAAAAAATCAAAACTTTCAAAATTTTCCATAATTTTCCAAAATTTTCCAATATTTTCCATAATTTTCCATGAAAAATTTTGATTCAAATTTTTCCGGAAAATTTTGATCACTATCCATTTGTGAATAATATAATGACCCTGGCAAGATTCGAAGCAATTAGAAAGAATCTGCACTTCTCTAACAATTGGGACGCCACCCCTAATGACCGTGCCTACAAGATTCAGGCGGTTTTAGATCATTTCAACATGCACATCTCTGTGTACATCATGTGTACATCTCTGATCAAAGGAAAAAATGCTATGAAATCGACCACCGAAGCCGGTACAAATACTACCTCAGACTATTCTTCGATCAAATTGACACCGCCATTTCAAATGCCTACATAGTGTACAAGCAGATGAAAGACGCTTCCTGTAGCAATTCCTGTAGCTTCCCTTCCATGTCATCAAAGGACTTTCGCTTGAAGATTGTTCATGGTCTTGTAGGACAATTCTCATCAAGATCCAAACCGAGGTTCGAATCGGCAAAGTCGAAGAAAACCCAGTGGGAAAAAACCTAGCATTATGCTAGCATCTTCAAGGCATGCAGCATAAAAATAGCATTTTTCTTATTTTGCTTTTAAAGTATGAGATAAGTGCATATAAGTTCATTTTTCAACCAAAAATTCATTAGCGGACAGCAGTAAATAATTCCCTTGATAAAGCCTACGGCGAAAATTTGGGAGAACTACCTAATTGTTTTATTTGCGGAAGAAGGGCTAATAGGCCAACATTTAATTGATTTTAATTTCAAAAAGACATTTGTTTTGCTTGGAATTGATTTGTTGTTCAAGCATATTGAGAGCATTGGCTGGGCATGATTGTGCTGCGGCATTTCCATGGCACTAGGTTAGTATTCTTACTGATGAGCATATATATGAGCATATACTTGACACAATTTGAGCATTTAGCAGGAATCATCTAGTTTGACCAAAATTATGGAGACTTACAGCAATGGGAAGTTACTAGCATTGGCAGGAAAGCAACTTATTCGTTTTGCAGACTATCAATAAAGTTTCCTATAGAAGTCCACGTTGGTTCGATGTCTTCACTGAAATATAGATCCTTAAACAACTTTCTGTTCTAGATATTCACAAGATTTTTTAGTAAAGTCACTATCAAAATCCTGAGAAGCAATTCATATTGAATAAAAATGCTTAATCCCCTTTCTTGTCATGCAATTGGCGACAGTGAAAGATTCCAACAGCCTATTACAATATCATCGTATTGAAGAATTTACCAGCTGATTCGTGTTTAACTCTTTTTATTTTGGCTGTTTGGTATTTCCATAACTACTGAGTGCGTCTGTTCAAATTCATTGAACGGGGACACATTTTGGGCAGCTGATTAGCACGCGGCTTTACCAGTGAACGACGCCCTTTGTATTAGCTTGTACACACCTCTTCGACGAGGCGTTACGACTCTGACAATTCAACATTCACATCATTCTCTGATAAAGCGTACTGCGCTGAAGAAAATACATTTCAATGGATTGCTCACGAGAATGCTGCCCCTAACATCTTATTGTACTATCATGTCTCAAATTAATGTTTCTCAACTTTCGGAAAAGTGAAGCAGTTAGGGACATCGATGGTAATTTTAGATTATTTATCTCACATGTTGTTTTACCATGGTAACTATTTAATTCAGGTTAAAACAATGGGCATTCCGGTAAAATATTAAAATTACTTTCATTTTTACATATGCCATTTACATTAAAGTTAACCGTGCTAGTGGAATCGTGACCTTTGTATTAATACACGTCGTTATTTCGTATAGTCGTATCTATATCTATCCTATAACGCTGTATTGAACTTCTTTTGTCCATCACATCTATCAATTAAGCAATTTACACCAAGGAATATGTCAAGCACTAAATATTTTTTGCATACACGTATCCATGATCACAGCTGAAGAATTACTAGGCCTATTAAGCTATACATTTAAGTTTTATTTAAACATGATGTCCTTATACATTTTCATTTGCACTTCATCATTCATCATAACTGTGTGAGGTAGTTTATTGAACCTTACACATAGTTAATGCCAACCTGGGAACCTGGGATAATCAGGGGATTTTATATTGACGTGGTTAACCTGAGAAAATCAAGGGATTTTTGCTCAACTGGGATAAAAAAATTTGAAAGCAGGATTCCAGCTATTTACCGGCTCGTCGAAGTGATTTCGAAAAGTAACAAAGGCAGAAAACTTTCCAAAGAAGTTTTGTGGTCATAGATGGCTAGAAAATAGCCCTGTCGTTTTCTATCAATCATGCCACAATTGACAGTAATAAGATAAAATCCAAGACTAAGTTGAAAGTTTCAGCACTCTCCTTAAGTCTTTATAGGATTATCTGATTACAGCGAAATTTGAGTTCTTGCTTTACATCGCTTCGACCATTTTTGACCACATTCCAAATATCCTCAGCCATTGCGCCATCGCTCTATGAAAGTTTTTCGATATTTTGAGTGAGGTTCTGTCTAAGGTATTGTCCAAGGGGAACAGACAACAGTTGTGATAATGAATTAAGTGAATAGGTACCATCAATGTTACTATCCAGTCGATCACAACAAAAAAATCAGTCTGGTAGAATTGGCCAACTCTACCGAAATCGTATGGCTTTTGAAATCAGTTCAGTACAATTAGGCCTACTTAAAACGTAGCACTAACTATATATATATATATATATATATATATATATATATATATTATATATATATATATATATATCAAATCTCAACAGATGTAAGCACCACGAGACATGTTTCGGCCTGTTGGGCCTCATCAGTCGTGGTAGGTTTGAACCAGCGACGTTGGAGCTAGAGGACGTGCAAGCATACCCTCTAACCACAAGGCCACCGGACCATCTGTTGAGAGCGTGAATTAGCCAGGAAGGCACTGCTTTAACACAGGCACGTGGAGGGTGGACTGCTTTCTGCAATCGCTTAATACCGCATCCGAGATTGATATATATCGCGGTTAAATTTTCAAAATTACACGAAAATTTTTTCAATTTTCGGGAAATTCCACGGCACTTACACGGTCACGATGAGAGATCAATGAATACATTGATATCCGTTATCCCGTATATTTTGCATTTATCTCACGGCTTAGATATAACTCCATGACTAAATAAACTTACTATAAAGCTATCGCTTAACATTCTCATCACTGATGATTCACATTATTTCATCAAAACAAAATCAAGAAATCAGAAATATTCCATGAAATCAAGTCTACTTTAAAGTAATGGATAAGCCCATTTACAAGTGAACACTGTTAAAAGCAAACATGGCTTGCATCGCAAGGTTAGTCTTTCATGCGTTGACGTTGTGGATGATCGACGCGCGTGTATGCGCTGACTATTCGTTCTGCGTCAACAGAGTTGACCGGAATGCACAAACAGCGCATCGCTATTTTAGCGAGTTCTGGGAATCGGTCAGGAACCGCGCTCCAGAAATCGATCAGACCAACGTTTCCATTTAATTCGATGACTGCTTGTTTGTAGGCAGGGAGTTCAGAGCGCGCGCGGGTTTTGTCGAACAAGCCGGGGATGCTGTGAAGGTCGTCAACATTGAGGATCTTGGCTTGCTTCGGATCGAAGACGGACTGCCTTAAGGAAATCGAGTCCTTGCTGATGAAATGAATTTTTTGGCGCTTCAGGGCCGTAATAATTGCATCAGTTTGTCTCTCGTGTTTCTGAAAGCTTGGCGATGGGATGTACTCAACGTCGTGTCGTTCGCCTTAATACGATGACAATGACGAAATAAGTTATTATAGAATACTCATCAGCAATGAATGTAAGTATACTAAGATAACCAAAGCACACTACCTGAGTGATTACCTAAAGCAGACTTTCATGGTTACAGCCAAGAGTAATTTTTTTGCTACAGTAAGCCTTCTTGCGACTGTCCAGCAAACTGTAAAAACTCAGACTGATTGGGATTAATAAAATTGAAATTTCAATCCGTGTACGTTTATCTTTAAATGTATTCCGTATGCAACTAAAATAATATTATGCAGCATTTTCGATCTTAACCCACCAAACAGATAAATAAGGTGGGCTACGTAGAGAAATCATTACCGATACTACACTACTAAGTTTTATGTGTACAAGAAAAATACATTTACAGACAAGGCAGTGATATTTTGCTGAGGTTATTTTCCATTACATTTTCAGAATCGTTTGATTGGACATTTGGATCGTTGAAATATAGAATTGAAGTCTCTTTCATATGGCATGTGTAAGTTATTTTACGTTTTAGTGTTTTCTAATGCTTTATGTTTCAGCTAGCTTAACGTCGCAACTTTTCGTACATTTTGAAAACTGCATTGAATGCTGTATGCAAGCAATTTTCAAATTGCGATTGGAACTGACGACATTGAACGGCAAGGCGAAGTGGTCGCTTAAATATCGATTGACCAAATTTTGAGGTATGTTATTTGATTTAATTTGTGAATCCTCTGCGTAACTGAGAAATCATTAGCGTAGAGAAATCATTACCGATACTACACTACTAAGTTTTATGTGTACAAGAAAAATACATTTACAGACAAGGCAGTGATATTTTGCTGAGGTTATTTTCCATTACATTTTCAGAATCGCTTCATTGGACATTTGGATCGTTGAAATATAGAATTGAAGTCTCTTTCATATGGCATGTGTAAGTTATTTTACGTTTTTGTGTTTTCTAACGCTTTATGTTTCAGCTAGCTTAACGTCGCAACTTTTCGCACATTTTGAAAATGCATTGAATGCTGTATGCAAGCAATTTTCAAATTGCGATTGGAACTGACGACATTGAACGGCAAGGCGCAGTGATCACTTAAATATCGATTGACCAGATTTTGAGGTGTGTTAATTTGATTCAACGTGTGAATCCTCTGCGTAACTGCTTCAAATTCTGGCATGGTTTCATTTTTATTTAGTTTGCATTCCTATCTGTGCTTCTTACTATTACTAAAGTTTCTTATGTTTACTATTACTAAGTACATGTATAGCATAATATGATTTGATATAGTATACTGTAATTTCCAGTAATATTGTTGGAATAAAAACAGCATAATGTTGTTGTGGATACTAGCATTATTCTAGCATTTGCTGCAGTAATATCCTAGCATGGTACTGGGCAAAATGTCAGCATGATACTAGCTGCTGGTGCTAGCATTTTTCTAGCACATAGCACAATTTTTCCCACTGGGAAGAAAGTTGCTCCAACCATCATCCAATGGTATTCCTCACCTTCCAATTGTCAAAAGCAATAGAGCACGATGTACGTTCTGTTCTTCAAACGAAAACGACTGCCGAAGTAATGTATTCTGCAGGTGACGTCTGAATAGTCAGAGGAACTACTACTCATGTTATCATGAATAGTTTCATTCCCCTATTGCTTGATAGGCCTAAATTTGGACACAACACACGAATAATAATATTATTAATATATATATTATTATTAATAATACATATGTATATTGCTAATCATCATCAATCATCGATTTATCATTTTTTTGAGTTGTATGTGAAAACAGGCATTTCTCCAACAAGTGTAGTGCTCTGAATTACACAATAACATGAGGGGTTTGGTATATTGCACAATATCAAAATACAATTTTAACCATGCCTACGTAGGTACTTGCATTAAAGAGCGCAACAACAATTGCAAAAAACTATCTGCCGAGAGCGAAAATTTCACTGTACAAAAATGTACCACCCCCAAAAATAATATTCCCGATATATATTTTTCAAAATACTTGAGATATGTCTTAATGGGACCATATAACAACTATCCATGAGAAGAAAATAAGATTCCTCAGTAAAATGGAGATCTGTGCCCTAAAGGGTTAAAAGGTTTGCATTCAGGGGCCCCAACGGTGGAGTTCCGCAAGCTTTGATCAGGGCCCGTAGCGGTATTTAACCGCGTCCAATCTTAAATACCTTGGATTTTGTTCAGATACAGCAACCTGAAGATATAAACCTGCCTACTCCATTCGATACATAGATCGGTAATACCGAATTAGGAAAAAAAAGTTTGTCATCTTTCGATTAACCCCGGAAAAGGCAAAATATCAGCGCAATTAGCGCAGCTAAGCAAAAATAACGCAATGCGCTAAAATAGCGCAGCGGTGGTCACTATGTCACACAGACATCGTTTGTGATAACATGATCTTGCTTTTCGATGAGGGTATAATTTCATGCAACGTGAAAGATCTGGTAAAAAAATCATGTACTTTTATTGTGTAATTTGCTTATAGCTTGAAAGTTAATTAGCTAACTATAACTACAAAACCTGAGTATGGTTCACGCGTAACTACGGATGTTTGGGGTCATGTACATTACGCGTAATTGAGCGTGACATGTCACGCGTAATTACAGAACACCCCAAACATCTGTGGTTAAAGACATTCCATTCTTCTACCCGCGTACAAACGCGCTGCACTAAGAGTCAGAAATCACTTCATCTGATGCTGTCAAAACATGGGGAATGTTTAAGAGCGAGCGTTTATAGTTTGCGCGTCGTCTACGATTGTCTGCGCTGCCGCTTGAACCGCTCAGCATGTTCTGTCTTCACTGAGCATGAAATTGAGGTTCTATCACATTGTTTAGCCTCCGATACATGCAGACACATGAGACGCAAAGTCTATATAACAGGACCGCCGACAGATGTTGCAGCAATGTCACGCATAGCCACGGATGTTTAGGGTCATGTGTAATTACGCGTAGCATGTCACCTAGTGTATATTCAAGATCGGTGACGTGCACTTCCTAGAGTAAATGTTTCCATGAGAACGGCGATGGATTGAAAATTAGATATCTACGATTACTATGTCGCATGTTTCTTCATCGCATAGTGCAGATGAAGATATCTTTCCCTGATGTGTCTATTCTGTGATCAACTATGTAATTCATTTTGAATTCAAAAAAATCAATGATGATCAAAATCTTTCACAGATATCATTCATTCACTTTGTAACGCTTTTCATTGCCACGTGTTTGTGAGAGGAGAAAATGTTTTGATGATAGACAATTGGATGGAAAGAAATGTGAAACTGGTTTGATGTGAAAATGAATCGGAAAGTACTTTCTCATCTATTTCATTCAGGAATTCTTGTCGGTGGTCATTTATTTGCAAAATGGAAACCAAAAGTTATTTTCATTGAATTTCCAAAAATCGACGACATTTCTAAATTTTTGACGAAAATCTTCAATGAGGAAAACAATTTATTGGGAAATGAAAGGGAAAAGATGACAAATGCAAAATGGAAGGAAATTTGAAGTTTTTTTGTTGAATTTTCATCGGGGAAGGATTCGGAGCCACAGACAGTGTCCCGGAGGAAGGAGGAGAAGTTCCGCATCGTTTTCTAGAGTTTCAAGCTTCACATCCTTCCTCTGCTGCCGTGAATCCTGAAATTCTTCCTTTCCATCAGCTGTTGTCCAATAGACTTCTCTTCCTTTCTTCACCACAAAGATTCCTTCGCCACCAGGAATAAGCATTTCTCTCCAACCTTCGACTTCGCCGTCCTTCGTTCTATCTTTGTATTCTGCGGACGTCTCCCACACAGCTCCGCCACAGCATTTCGTACATCGCCGACTGTCGGCGTCTGTGGCAGTTGGAAGTCCTGGAAACCTCCTTTCCCTGAGAACGTTCTGTCCTCCAGATGGAATCCAACTGCAAAGAAGAGAAAATGAAAGAATTTCACGCAAAGAAGTTGTTTGGAAGGAAAATCAGTTGAAGGTTTCGTTCTGTTAATCGAATCATTTTTCACTGTTTGGAAACGGAGAATTGACAACTGCTGATCGTCCTGTGAACGTCTTTTCCATTCATTTCTTCTCTTATTCATCTTTTCTGTCTACAATTCACTTATTAAAAGAAAATCTTTCAAAAACGGATTCTCCGCATTCAAATGATTGAAATCCAATGAAAATGACAATCAAAAGTCATCGAAATGGAAAAATATTGAATAATTTTTGTTTTCATTTCTTTCAGATTTAACTTGTTTTGTCGGATTTCATCTTTTTTATCATTCCCGTCAAGGAGGACGAGTCTGCGTTGTTCTAAATAGAATTCGGTTATCGTAGAATGTCAGTAGGAGACATCTAAGCTACAAATTTACCTTTTAAACTCCGTCATGTTCAAGCAGTTCATTCTGAGAACTTCAGATTTGAAAAAACTTTATAACTAGTAATAAATTCCCTGAAGCCAGCTTCGTGAGGAAGACAGATATTTGAATTTATTAGCTGTAAAATTCCTTTAATTTTGAAATATCAATGAGAATTTGAGTACAGACTTAATTCGTGCTCACGTTCCTTTCGGTGACGTTTCTATGAAATTCTATTTAGACTGAATGTTAAGTAAAACAATTTCAGCAGAAATTCAACTTACAAGACTGAGGAGGAGGAGAATATTGTACACATGAATCCTTCTTGGGAATATCTGTAAAGTAAAAATCAATTCATCAACGTTCAGAGCAAAACAAACATTTGGAATGAATGACAATCAAATAATTCTTCAGTCAAAACATGCACAGAATGAGCGCATAACGTTTCCCATAATCTGTATTCCGCACGTCTATTGTCAACGTTCCTATATTGTGGAAATTCCTATATTTTCATACAAATGTGTGATATGTAGGTCCACAGTACGTTCCCTTGAGTCCCTCAAGGTTTGGTGATGAGGAATAACCATCACAGTGACCACCGCAAATTTTGAAAAAAGTAGAACAGACCGCAAAAATAGCACAGGAAAAAATTTCTTCAATTTTGGTGTTATAGTAAAAAATTAATTAATTACTCGGAAGCACATTAGGCACGGAGCCTTTCTTCCATTAAGTCGCATTGTCATTTACGAAACGATGAGAGACAAATTAGAGCTGTGCGCGGTGCACCGGTTCTTTTGCGAGAACCGGTTTTTGGTCCGGTGCACCGAAGCGTTCGAATTTTGTTCAAATTTACATTTTACTATACAGTTCTACTCGAAATTGATTAATTCTGTAATTGTACCCGCAAATCTTAGTCTCAGCAGATATACAGGAATGATTTTCAAGCATACAGTATGAGTAATCTAACTAGGTAAGCATTATTCAATTAATTATAAATTCAAAATTCTAAATGATGAAATTGAAGCATCTTGAAAATCAAGGTTACATCATTAAATAACTCATGCATTGCCTGCTGAAAAAATGAAAATAAAAAATGACGAAAATAATAGATGATTCAAGTTCATATGAAATCAGTTTAAGGACTCAAAATCTCATTTCTCGGAATTTCATGACGAATATGTCATGGTCCATCTCATAGTCCAGAATCTCAAGATACATCCAGCGTTCTGTCCGGAAGATTTTTCCGCACGATATGGTGATATTGTATTATTTCAAGGAGAATTCTTTGCAAAGTACATGATGACATTGAACTGAATTTGTGAATTGATATGATATGATGATTTCTATTTAATTATGAATAAACGCTTACTTACTTACTTATACAGATCAACAGCCTACATCTTTAGACAACTAGTTTCATTACAATCTGCATATAATCTCTGAACGATTATCAGTTTTGGAACTGACCCGGATTTGGCAGACGGCGTCGTCCACTTTTTCATGATACTGTTTTAAATCAGTTGAAAAGGATTGAATGTAGTAATTTAGCTCAAATAATACAAATACCGGCAATGTTGCAGCGTACGGTTCTACATTAAATTGGAGTGTGACTGCATCTGTCAGATAGGGTCTTTCAACATAAGGTAATTCACACATTGAGTAACTTAGTCTGATTCGATAATTGTTGCTGTTTCACTTGGACCTGTGAATCATAGTTAGAAAGACATTTCGACGGCCGGCATAATTAATGTGTCGAACCTTTTCCATATCTGCGTGGTGCATCACCCATCTAGTAGTCATGCTATGTCAAGTTTTAAATTTGAGCTTCCCAGTTTTGAGATACATCTAACTATGTTTTCGTGCGTTCGTAACACCAGGCTTGACCAACGGGATCTTTTCCGTTATACCCCCTCCACTGTCATTCCTCTCAAACTTTATCAACAATTCAGTCCAATAGAAAATACAGGGCTCGTAAATGCCGACAGAAAAAAAGACGGAAAAATTCAAGTACACTCTCACATGCGTGTGTGTTCTAAAAATAGTGTTTTCAGCAGTTGTACAACTGAATTTAACTATAATGTAGTAAGGCTTCTTTCTCAAGGTCGAATACTAACAATTATAAAGATTGACCGTTTTATTTATGAACGTTCATCCAATGTTGGAAAGGGAACAAAAATTCTGTTAAATGCACTGGAATACAGATGTTTGCTATAAACATGAGATGGACCTACATAAAGAAATAAGTTGATATTTCCCCATATTGATTTTACATGATGTTCCAAAAACATTTTGATTGATGGCTTCAAACAGATAACATACGTATATTAAATCATTATACCTTTTCAACTTCAAATTCGGATAAGAAAAATGATTTTTATAACTAATATTTTCCCATTGTTACAAACTTGTAATCTACATTTTCAGACATAAATATTGTCTAACTTGCATGGTTGTCTTTGGTATGAGGTTAATAAGTGTTCACCAATAAACCTTCGTTCGATTTCAATGTCAGTTTAAAGCATTAGAAATATAGACAATGATGACCCAATCCTCGTGAAATATTAATTTTGAACTACGTGCCTTCGGCCCTAGCTTTACTTAAAAATCTTGTCGATGAAAAAGACCACGTCCATACACATAATAAAAATTTTCACATCACTAACAACTTAAACAGAACAGTTTCAACAATAAAAAACATCTGATAACATTATCAACAAGAACAAGAGTTATTACAGATCACCTGCGAAAAATACATGTCATGAAATAGAATTTGATCAGCAAAAATAAGAATTTCCAACTGAGTAAGTGTATTGGAAATACGATTGGTAAAAATAATCATGATAAAAACAATATTTCAGCAGAACGAATGTTCAATAGGTCGATACGTACGGTTCATTGAAATTACCAATGGAACCAATCTTTGGTAATAAGATTGATAAAAGTAACCATGATAAAAACAATATTTCAGCAGAACGGATGCTCAGTAGGTCTATGCATGCCATGTACAATTCATTGGAACTACTGATACTGACTGGATCAAAACAATGCAAATTCTTGAAAGAAAGATTATCCTATTTTTTGAAGAATGATCGGATATCAGTCTGTAGACGCATTTTTTAGGTTCATTTTCAATGTTGTCAGTACTTTGAGTAGATAGGTCTAGATCTACCGATGCAGAGTTGTCAATCACATCATCCCTACCAGTTCGTAGTTTGGGAATGGTGGGCAGGTCATGAAGAATCCGACGTTTCCGAGAAAGACCAGGGATGGAATCTCATAACTTCTGACGTCTAGACTGAATTAAGCTTTTCCGTTTCTCCTCTTCCCCACTCTTCTTTTTCTTACCTGCTTCAGAAAGTCTACTTGAAGCTGCAGCTAACAATCTCAATGCCTTATGACGATTACTACGCAATTTATACGCTGATGTCATGGCTGTTACTAGATCAGAATCAATGGGTTTAACCTTAGGGTTTCCTTTAAGAGTTGTTTCTAAAGGACCGTACAGTTTAGCACGATAATGAGCTGTTAAAGACGCACTCAATTGTTCAACAGACAAAGATGGTCGGTATTCTGTGCTTGTCATGTTCATGATAGTGAACGCTCCTTCTATCTTCGATCCATTGAAGCAGGTCAAAGCGTTCTCGGCGATTAAAGTCAGATTGGGATACGTATCTCTAAGTTACCTAGTCTAACCTTACCCAGTTTCATATTAATAACTGTTAAATTTAAAAAACTGAATGGACTGAAAAAGGTGAATTTAAAAAAGACGGAAAAGACGGACGAGGTGTAAAAAAAGACGGAAAAGACGGAAAGGACGGAAATTTACGAGCCCTGAAAATATAAATGCGTAAATACTGCCTATCCTTCTTCCGAATGTCACTGCAATAAAAAATGACTCATGACTCGTATAATACAAATGACTCACATAATGACGTCTTCGCACGATCTTAACGTAAGGTTAACTTTGTATCAGCGAGTTTATGTGGCGTCGACGAATGTTAACCAGTAATGAAAACTGTTTTCAGCATATTTTGGGAGACATCATCTCCCTCTGTCCTCCTTCATAGAGATAAGGTATATAAAAGATAATTTGGATTAAAGTTTCGTGTTTTTTTAGTGGAGGGGGCTTAATATTTTGATTTCAAGGAGATGCATTAGTGGAGGGGTAGAACTGAAAGATCCGACCAACGTACTATTTCACTTTTATTCCTGGCATTGTGCTAAAAACAAGTGGGTCACTCCATCTCTTTATTTGCCGTCGTGAAGTTATGTACAATAAAATTGAGTAGGTAAAAACCCCCGCGCTTCGTGTCTCAGACACATCAAAAGGTGGGAGCATGCAGTCATCAATATAGCAATGAGACCCAGATGTGTTAACACCGTTAGAAGTTTGGCAATTCGTGCTTGCGGTTCACAGCGGGTCTTAATCTGTCAATACGGCAGCCACTTTTGTCCAAGATATCTATGGTCAGGTCGTTTATTGACGGAACATGTTCGTCTGCATGAAATTTCCAGTAGTAATGAAATCCAGAAAAGTAATGATTCCAGAAGCATGAAATTTCCTACTCATTCAGAGCATTTTTCTTGTTCTTATTAGTGATATCGCGCTGGTGTTCTTTATACCCAATAGTGAACGGGCGGTTAGTTCGAC
Organism: Prostheceraeus crozeri; assembly: GCA_907163375.1. Lineage (NCBI taxonomy): Eukaryota > Metazoa > Platyhelminthes > Polycladida > Euryleptidae > Prostheceraeus > Prostheceraeus crozeri. The sequence goes on from CAJQUW010005737.1 coordinate 114,097, forward strand.
CGATGTAAAAATCGCCACGCAATAAGCAGGTAAATTTATAGACTAAAAACCGGTGGGAACAAGAATACTTGCTCGGTAGTTTTGTACCGATGGTACAATCTTTGTGTATTCTGTTTTGTTTTCTAGTGTTGGTGACTTGGGATAAAGTAGGACCTAGCTTATTATCTATTTGAGTAGGTAAGTTACATACGCCAGTTTTTTCAATTTGCGATTAAAGCGATTGCTGACTTAGTTCAGTTTACATACGACGTTCTTTTCACTGGCGTTCCTATGTTTGGTATCATTTTTCTCCTTACTTTTAGAGATATTGCTGGTGGAGAAGCCATTTTGTCTGAAGCGGCGTTTTTTTAAAGATTCGTTTTGTTCTGTTCTACCTAAACACCGATTAGTGACGTTGTTTATGCTATTTTTAAGGTTTAGTTTTAATATGATTCGGTAACCAACTATTTTTGTTGAGGGATATACCCGAGTGATGACTCTTGACGAACCAATTGTGGTTCAGCTGACTATTTCTGATTTCAAGGCTGACATCTAGAAAGTGAAGAAATTTGTTTTTTGCTATCTACAGTGAATTTTACATCATCAGAAACGGAATTAAAAACTTCTACTATTTTATCAATTTGCCTGCCACTGACGTTAAACGGTCCGGTAATAATGTCGTCAATGTACCTGGCATAGTAGGAAGGTGCTATATTGTAGTCATTTTTCAAAATACGAAGTGCTTTTAATTCTATATGGTGCATGTATATAATCGCAAAGGATGGGGAGAACTGGGCTTCCATCGGACAACCTTTAATTTGACGATGTGCTACATCATTATACTGTATGTAATAATTATAGCAGACGAATTTAAGACAGCTGATTATATCACTGAATTGGAGCTTGTGCGCATCAATTTCATGTCAGTGCAATATTAAAAAGTCAGATACTACTTCTATTCCATTCTGGATCGGAATACTCGGATAGAAGTTAGTGACGTCCAAAGATATTAGCAGAATTAGCAGTGTCTCTCTCGTTTAAGTCGATAGCTTTCAGTTCTTCTACTTTATTCGTTGGGTTATCGATATTCGAGGCAATAAGCCTGGAAGGTGGTCTTTTGCTTTAATATAGAACGAAGATGGCTTTGTGCCTGCACTTAGTAACTTTTCTAGGTCGGCTTTAGATAACACATCACTGCATGTCTTTCTCATAATAGCATTAGCTTGATTTTCTGTTTTTTGACATTGAATTTGATGACTTTAGAATATGTGGTAGCATCATTGAGGATTATTTCCGTACGTTCAGTAGTAGACGACGAGTCGGAAACGACTATCCGGTTCGTTTTGTCGGAGGAGTTAGTGACAAGATTGTTGTCATTAAGGAATTTTCTAGCTTCTGTGATAGAGTCAATCTCTCTGATGAAGTTTTTATTATTTTTCAGATGCTTCGTTTCTTGTTTTAAAAATTCTAAAGCCTTATCGGTGAAGTATCGAAGTTTGACTTCATTTTCACGAATCATTTTAGAAGGTAGAGAAGCAGTTTTTCTACAGCAAGGAATATGCATTTTTCCCACAGTAGAATTGATATCAATTATGTCATTCCAGGGCATAGCATACTTTAGGCGATCCAGTTGTTTTCCAACGTCAGTAAAAAACTGGTTGTTTATCTTCGGTGGAATCCTGCATCTAAGCCCTCTAGACAGATAATTCTCAACATTACCAGGTAAAGATATACCGGTCTCATTGCTAACGTTACTCGGAAGGTATCAAAAACGTGAGCATGTTCGACCTCACAGGAGGCTTGTAGCACTGCCTCAGAGAACAAGAAACAGTCTACTATTTCACATCCACACGTTGGTAACATCTCGATTTTGGTAACTTTTTGTCGGCAAGTCATGCTTTCCAAGATGTTTTCCATCACGTGAGAGAATTAGCACATTTGCCTTCTGGGAATCCCGATTACGATATTTCATATCTAATAACAGTTCGTCTTGGAGGCCCGGACGAATTTCTGGAAATCATCAACTGCTAAAAGGAATCATTTTCCGTCTACTCCGAAGAAGTTGAGTAAGGAATGCGACACTATTTCCTAACCATCACAATTACATTAAAGAAAGACTGTAATAAAGAGCTGTTAGGTACTGGACATAAGTAAGCATCTCTTTATGGCCTACATGTGCACAAACCTGTATAGGTTTCAATTTTTCGATAATCTAGGTTTAGAGGTATCATGATCAGTATTTTTCAAACGTTGTGTAATAATTAGTGCCTTTTCTGTGTTAATTCATCAGAAATTCATTCCTAGGATATTAAGTAGGCCACAATTATAAACAAGAGCAAGATTTTATGCACGATGTTCCATGTTCACGTACAGTAGTACTAGCTGATTTGATTCTGATCAGGTATTCACTTATCAATAGTCCTCATGATTAGGTTTACATGCCATTGTTAAGTGTATACAAAATACTAACTTCTCCCAGAAAAACGAAAAATCTTAGTAGGCCTATCTCTGAAATTTCAACAACTTGTTCTACTTGTTTTCAACTTCAATAGGTCTAACCATAATACAACGCTGATGCATTCAGATTCGAATTGATCCAAGTACCTGTTTCAGGGAATCAATAAAGGCTACACCTCTGTGCAACCTTGAATAGGCCTATATTCAACAGTGTATTTTCTATTTCAGTTATTTATCCAGATCATCATTTGGAATGCAGTGATGGATAGAGAGAGAAACCTTGTCATGTTCCATCAATTTTATGTGGTGCACTAATAGAATTATCTCCAGCTGCCGGTCCCTGCAGACTTTTCCAAGCAATGATCTTTTCTTCTCCTGAATCCGTGCAAATGCGGTTGAAATATTTATAATCCTGAATGCAGTCGTATTTCCTTCCAACCAAGATCGTTTATAGAATCAGGACAAAACGCTTCGCTCTGTCTTGAGTAACAAATCATGGATGAAAGAAGGATTTTCTATTCGACTGTGACGCTCTTCCTAAATGTAGATATTTTAGACGATATATTTTTCAACACAACCCAAATTTACAACTAAGGTCTGACGTGGCATAGAATATCTAATGAGAATAACAGCAATGAAGTGAATAAAAGACACTAAACCCTTGATTCACTAACACACTAAACACTTCATCCGCCTGAGTGCCCTAGCAAGGAAGGTGCGAGCTCGTCTCAACCGCGAACTTCAGTTCGATTCCTGGGTCAGGTGAGTGAGGTCGGGGAATCAAGAGTGTTGGTTTCTTTCATGACTTAACTGCTGTCATTCTCATTAGATAATCCTAATTTGACATTTAAAAACTTCAAAGAATTAACCATACTACTGATGATAAATGGAATGAATGAGCATACTACTGACAAAATTACATCGCTATGTGTTGTCATTTTTCCGTTGCAAAAGATAAGAAACAAAGCGCAACGAAGCACAGAATAGTACAAAGTCCTGATGCTTGTCGTAGAGCAAGTAATACTGTGATGACACTACATGGACAAATTCGTACGTTCGTAACAAAGACATAAAATCAATACGTGAGTATTACTGTATGACGAATTCTAGTGTTTGTTATTTTTGGGTTCCCGTGTAAGTTGCTGTTTTTGGAGAACAAGAATTTTCCCACCAACATTTTTAGTTTCGAATTCTCAATTTTGTCCTTCTCCAAATGGCGTACGTTCGTGACAAACAAACACATGTACCGAAATATGAACGAGGATTATCTAGAAATGTCTGAAAGCCGAAATCTCAACCATCTTCAGTCCTTTATTGATGTAGATGCCAGTAAAGGATACAAGTGATGGCAACATATATTTCTGATTAAATGAATTCAAAAACTTGACGAAAAGTTAACAAACAGAACTGCCCAAATACGGTAAATAAAATTACGATATACATATGCATCTCTTGATGCAAACAAATTGCATGTACATCGAAAGTACCTGCGTATGTAAGTTGACGATGAATTTTAACGATGATGTTGTTACATGTCCAAAAACCACGTTGATGATCCGAAAATTCCACTTTCACAAAAATCAATCCCTCAAAAAATCCGCCAATTATCCCGCACGGGATGCATTGAAAATCTCGCCCGAGGGATTAATCCTCTGCCAACCCTGTTTACATTTGATATACAACTAATGCTCTTGTTGATCGTTGCAAGCACTATGTTTCGAACGGCACGATAAAAACTCATCTTCATCGACACATTAAAACATCAAATTGGATGTAAATAAATTCGTGATTGCACAAGGGAATTGCTAGATACCACACTAAACGCGATCTTGAAATAGTTGAGTCAAAATTTATCAAGATGAAGGAGTCCATGCTAAAAAAGCAAGAGCGATGTCTCGTTTTCATTAGTTTTGTTTCTCCTATTACATTTTTGCTCTTTGTAAATCTTCATTCAGTAATTTTTCTCTACTTTTGTAAAGTTCACACTCATTATTCAGATATCTGAATTATCCATCATTTTAGCAAAGCCATATTATTTAAGATGATACTCAGACATCGTGCGATATGAGCATGTCATTAAATTTGAATATGGGTTATCTGATCACTGCATGCTAACCTTAAGTGCAATTCTATGATTTCCCTGGAGATGGATGCAGTTGCCATACAAAGAGCTGGGATAATATTATCTAAAGCTATTTTTCGCAGCTCATCGAATTCAATTAAATGGATTCGCCAAATTCCTTTTCGTGCACTTGGGGATGCAGGTACGGAAAAATGATTTCGAGAGAATGTGCGGGAGCATATTCCAGTTTTGATAGACAAGGGCGTGAAGGTTCTTTCTTCGTTCTAAGAAGAAGCCTCCCAGCGCCATTACCAGATGTCCTGTACATCAGGTTAACCGTACATTACAACGCCTCTATTTAATGTTTTATTTTCTACATAATTCTTATTATTTTGCGCATTTTGGAAGCGGTCAGTATTAAGTGTCTTCCGCATGACCTGTGGGTGTGTTTAGATGGATTCAATTCGATAAAAGCAAATGTATGAATGCAAATCATACATGTAGTTTCATTCCGATGGATCTATGAACTTTGGACGCATTGTCAATTCCACTATGTGACCGCTCCAATCAGTCTTTCAGTCTCACTTAACAAGGGAAGCAGGTGGTCGTTAGAAACGTCGTGGCTGTAATTCATTTTTTCTATTAAATCGCATTTCTTTGATTGTGTCTTTCTAACTATGGAACTTTGTGCTTCAAAGAAATTTGTGCATGATCTTTGTTTGCCTTGGTCGTGTTTATTTTCTGGTTTCTTGTGTACCTTTGTCTTGTCTCTCTTTTATTCTCATTTGTCTATGATTGTGCATGTATTAAGTTGACGGAGGGAAAACCACGGTTCGACGATATTGTGTATTCCGTTTCCACCACAACATCGTCGAGCCGATGTTTTCCCTCCGTCAACTCAAACTATGCAAAACCAAGCCACGTATGCAATCTTTATTGTGCATGTATGTGCGTGACTTCCAGTTCTCTGTTTCGTTTGTCAAGTTGTGAAGTCTTGATCTAAAGCAGAGTTTTCGATATCTCTTTACTTTGTTCATGTGTAGTTCATTCCGCGTATACAGTCATGAAGTAGAGCGGATCGAAAGGTCTCGACCAAGCAACAGTGCAGTTCTTTGTTATCATATACGTGAATTCTTTCCCGATGAAATTTTAACAGTGGCGGCTCGTGCAGTTCAGGTAAAGTGGGGCGCAGTCCAAACTTCATTATTTAAGCTCATAAGCTAATGTGGTCTCATTTGCAACTAACTATGCATACTACAATTACTATTAGTTATACATGTAAGCCTAGACTTATATGAAACTATTTAATTATGACATGGCAAAATTGAATTGTTCCATTTGCTAACTGCGATCCCTTAATAATAAAGAATTATTTTTATAATAAGGACTCTCAATCAAGCAAAAATAGAAAATATGTTTGAATTCGCAACAGGTAATTGAAATAAAAAAATCATTATAAAGTTCTTTCATTCAATTTAATTTCAAATTATTCACAATCTTTTAAAGCTAAATCGGCTTTCAAGGCAAAAATATGTCAAAACTATTGAGGAACTTTTTCATTTGAAACTCGGAAGGTTACAGACAAGGTTTAGTGAAACGTTAACGTGATTCCTGATGTAACCTTGGTGAGTCAATACTTCTTAATACGAACTTTTCTTTATTTGAAATGCTGAAATAAAGTCTTTCTTGTGAAAAATAATCTGACTAAATTTCAATCGAATCTACACGAGAGACGTACCAATGAATAGTGTCCGAATGCGTTTCGACTGCAGTCTGCAATGCTTGAGCATGTTTAATAAAATTGACGTTAGCTTGACTTCCCAACAGACACTGCAGCGTTACAACTAATAAGAATGCGCGAAACTGTACCAGAGGGACATCGTGAGAGCGCCCCATCTCAGCACAATTTACGCGTGTGATGCAGCCAGAAATATTTGATGTATGCAAATGTATGATCAGCAAAACCTGCATGAAGCGAGGCGCATTTGCTGTGCGCCCCATCCACGAGACATAGGGACGGTGACGTCTGAGTCACTTGAAACGTGCTTTGATTGATGTTTGGGCATTCTTGGTTATTGGACAGGTTGAGCCATTGACCGTTCAGTTAGCGTTCATTTAACTTGATGATGATTTATGTTAATTTTGGTGTATTATCTAATGGAGGGCTGCGCCGCAGGTGCCCATATGGACGGGCCGCCGCTGAATTTTAATAATGATGAAATGATTCATTGCTTTCCTTTAACGCTAGCAACATCATCTCTTGTAACTTCACCACCAAGTTTCTTCAAGTAATATCGAAAATAAAGTTCCGAATTCTGAGGGTGATGCTCCTTCTTCAACAACTAATGTCGAATTGAAAGCATCTAGGGTAGGGTGGGGTGGAATGGGTAGTTTTCAAAGAATTCATGTGATTTTCTCGATGTTCTCCATGTGCCACTTGAAATTTTGATAGCTGATCATCGCATTCCGTGTATCGGCTATACATAAATACCTTTATTGCTCAAAAAATATTTCTAGTCATTGTGGAAATTACATGTTTTTAAAAACATGGAGTATATACATATTTCACCCCAACCGTGGGATGAAATGGGTACAAATTCAGTTTTTGAAAATGAAAGCAGTGCATGAAAAGATTATTAAAAATACTATCAGAAACTTGTTAAGCATCACTATCATGGTATGCTATAAAGGTCAGCTGCTACAATAATTGTTTTCATTAATAGGTTAAATGATAATTATATTGTTGTCTTATAGAACTAATATGAATTGTAATAATTCGGACGAAATTTCGACTTCTCTGAATTGTCGATTGAAAAACGTTGTTAATCATAAAAATTACAACTTCGTGAGATATTTATGACTTCATGATAACATGAAGAATGGGTCTCAAGAAAAAGTGAATATCAGAGAAACTATGAAAGCAAATGAGATGTCACTATCTCGAATCAGCATTGACCTTTAAATTTTGACACCGAAAATTTCTCTTCCGCACTGGCGGTTTCTAATTGCCCGATGATATCTTTTAAATAAAGTGCAGGTCGATATTTCAATCAGTTAGATTTCTCACACTGCCCTGGACCAGCTTCGCTTCCTTGAATGTAGCAGGAAAACTGAAACGCACATTATAGTTATCTCTATTTGACCGATGTACCGTCAGCTTTTATTCAAATTTTACAACAATTCAGTCGTCCTGTTTCAAATCTTAGATTGATGGAAGCCTGCATCTTCCTTTTCATTCATGTCTTCATCTGAAGGTCCTCATTATCGCTCACCGTTGCATCTATGTTGTTCAATCGCTTTGACAGCGGTTCGATACACAGTTAAATTGCTGCTCTTCAAAAGCAATTTAGATTTAACTTTTATATATTTTTGGATTTGATTATTTTCTTCATACGAATATCACTTCTTTCTTCATCTTCAACACATTTCAAAGCTGATGACGATGTCAACGCTTCACCAGTTTTGTTCAGCGTATAATTTCTGATGTTCGAAGAGGATCACGCGCTTTGGTTTCCTGGAGACTAGTAGGCCTACTGATGCCAAAACTCTTTGGATATTGAAAGCTCCCTTTGTCTGTAACTTTTCAGTCGAAGGCTTACACTTTTTACCAGATTTTCGAGAAACTGGATTTAGCATAGTACCACAATGGAATCTGCTGGTCGCCGCATCTGGTTTCAATTGCTCAAAGACAGTCTGTATATATGAAGATAGTCGGAAGACCAGGCTTCGTCATTCAATTTGGTCGAGTTTATCGGGCTATCACTTTATGTTTCCTTGCATGCGTGTTTCAGGGCTAAAGAATTCCTAAGCCTGAAGACTACTGCGTGGAGTGTCATACGACAGAGTAGAATAATTTCGTTTTGTTGGCAGATTTCAATGTTAGACTACAAAAAGCAGTGCTGTCTACTTGTATTCGTAAAAAATCAAATTCAATGAACCGCACATGCACATGTCACTACTGAAATGCACCTTTATTTACAAGAATAGCATATATCTCATGTAGACTTTAGCCTTGAATAAAAAATCGACACTTTCTGTTTTTTTGTGGATGTTTCACCCCACAGTTTTTCAGTAGTACACCCATTTCACCCCATTTTTAAATTTTCAAAATTAACAGATAATAATGACGAATTTAGATAAGCCTATTATCACATCATAATTAGAAAAGCTTTAGCTTTTACAGTGATGCTCAAGTTAAGTCATGGTGCTCTTTCCCTTGCCGCAATACGAAGGTTCGTGACCGTTCATTTTTTTCAGTAACAAAACGGAAATCGAAAGTTGGCTTCCATGGATACAATTATAATTGTATATGGAACCAATTATATTGGAACTTCATGCTAGTATCACGCTATCATCATAATCCAAGCGATATACAGAAATGTCAATCCGCTTGGCTTCCAGATGACTTTAGGTGACTTATACCCATTCCACCCCACCCTACCGGTTTTTCACACGAACAACTGATTGAATAACCAACTAATTTAATAAGTTTATTGCGCAGGTCTGGCAACATTCAGTGGCATCCAACAGGTAATTTATCCTTCAGCATCTCAAGATAGTTTGCAGCTATCATCAATGAATTCTGTGGAAGGAAGAACCGCCCACCTCGTCCTGAAGCTGCAATACTTCCCCAGATCATCACCTTTGATGGATTCTTTGAGGTTGCAATTTCGTACCTTTGATCATTTCACTATCCTGGTGGGCGTCGAAGATGTGGGCGATAACTGTTAAACTGAGATACCATAGTTTCATCACTGAACATGACTCAGCGACATTCAGTGATTCCCCAATGAACATGTGCTATAGCAAAGGCCAAACGATCTCTTTTGTTTTTCTCTGGCTCTACTAGATACTAAAAATTGAGTTCTTGATAACAACGATGTTCTATTTGTATTGTTTTTAACACAGTTTAATTTAGTTTGGATTGTAAAGATAGTTCTTAGTTCATTTGAGAGGATATTTTAGTAATTCTAACTTTAAATAAAGTTACAGTCAATTAAGTAAAATGTTTACGATGGCCAAAGACCTTTGGTGGAGTCTAAAGGCTACATAATATTCGAAGCTATTATTGAAAACATGGGAGCTATAAATGAACACTGACAAACACTGACAGACCTATTTAATGCTAAATAATGTCAGTAAACTGCCCACAGCTCCATATGTCCCATACGACACCCAGTTCTCCCCTATTTATTGAATCCACCCAAATTGCTCTCTCACAGGCCGCAAGTGTCGTCCTCATGCCATCGTCAGCGCCAACTCCATAGAGCATCACAGGCACAGAATTAAATATTTTGTTTATCTGCTTCGGTTTGCTAGAAGTGTGATTAATGCGAAATCGCCGGCACATCGAGGAACCTGTTAAGTGGGCAAAAAGGAATTCCTTATACCTTACAGAGATAGGAAAAAAAGTCGCGCGTCGCTTACGGATTAATGTGAGTTCAAGCGATGTGCTTCGATTGCCAAAATTCCTTCAGATTCGAAGAATTCCAAGTTTCCTCCATAATGTTGGCCCTTCCGATCATTATTAAAAAAAGTAGCAGGCGCACGAAAATTAGTTCACTTGATGATTTCACATCCTCTCCTCGGCATTGCTCACTGTATAGTGCATACAGTGAATCGAAGCCAGGCATCGATGTGTGTGTTGGTGTGTGTGTGTGATATCATCACAGCACGCACGCATCTTTCACTGCCTCTGGTGTCCTCTGGTGACAGCTTATTGTTTGCCATTTCCAATAGCAAGCGATACACGAATTATCCATTCGAGAAGGAGCAAGTTGTCTAATTCTGTGATGTGCCATTTTGATATTAAGGTTACATACAATTCTTCCTTTCTAGGAAACCGAAGCGCGCGCAGATGAATCTAATTCTGTGATCGCAAGTCTCTTCTTGCCTCGCACTACAGTCGAGTTCTCAACGCGCCTCCTCCAGCAACTGAGCTTCTCCCAATCGATGCCTTCACTCCCGCACAACAGGACGAGTTCGCGACCGGTCCCCTCAGCGTACTGGAAGTTCCCATGGCCTGACCACCATGCGTGCTGATGCTGCACCTGGTGTCGACAATATTTCTCCGAGAGTACTCAAGCTGATGGACATCGCTCGTCTCGTGAACGCCCACTGCTGCCTAGGCGAAGACGACTATGCTTCCGTGGCCACTCAATGGCGCGTCTCAAAAATCACCTCCATCCCGAAAAGAGGAATCGCCACTGGCCTCGAAACCAGAGGCAGCTCTCTACAATGTGCCGCAATGAAGCCACTGAACGCTGTGCTCCGGAACCGACTTCTTCCTTGCCTCAACCGACTGTTACTTCCTCTCCATAGTGGCTTTCGTCCCGACAGGTCGGCCGTTGAGCTGATCTGCACGCTTCGAGCGGTGATCGACAGTTGCAAGACTCGTCAACGAAGCGTCTCAATCGTCTTCGTGGACTTCAGAAAGGCGTTTGATTCAATGAACAGGCCGTCGATTGCTTGGGTGCTGTCCCACTATGGAGTTCTTTCTCAGCTGGTGGCAGCTGTCATGGATTTGTACCGCGACTCCAGAGCTTTTGTGCATGCTACTGACGGTCCTACTGCGGAATTCAGCACGAGCTCTGGTGTTCTCCAGGGAGACACCTTAGCTCCTGTGCTTTTCATCATAGTGGTTGACTATGTTCTTCGCCCATGTCTTCGCGACAGCGACAGCTTCCTCCTGTGTTCTCGCCGAAGTTCCGAACATCCAGCAGTTCCGTTGCCTGCCCTCGTCCATGCCGACGACATCGCCTTTCTTTGTCGTGATCCGGACTCAGCCCAGGGCGCTTTGACCCGACTCTGCGAGGAGGGAGTCGGGTTGACCTTCAAGTCAATGCAAGGAAGACTGAGGTGCTCCACGTCGGTTGCAACACCTCATCAATCCTGAGACTGCCCGGAGGAGAACCCATCTCACCGTATAGAGATTTTAAGAACCTCGACAGCCTCATCTTCTCGCCTACGACCATCATCTCGGAGCGAAGAGCCCAAGCATGCAAAGCGTCGCATCTTCAACTCCTCGGCGACGGACGACTTTTCCGTGCTATAGTTGAACCCATCCTCCTCTACGGCCTCGAGGCGGTCACCATGACAGCCACAAGGGAGCAGACCATCGACGCCCATTACCGCGTTCTTTTAAGAAACGCGCTGGGAATTCACTTCCGGCGCTGTGGTCTTGTGGTAGAGTGTTTGCTCTGCGTCGGGAGACCTTGGTTCAAATCTTGATCGGGTTAAACCTAAGACTTTTAAAATAGGTACACTCTGCATTCTTGCTAAACACTCAGCACGAAAGAGAATGAGAGTGGTAAATGACAACTCGGCCACATGGAAGAAAGGCTCCGTGCCTAATGTGCTTCCGAGTATAAACAACGTTCATTTTTTTTCATTTCCCGATGAAAATAACTTCCCGGAACCTCTTGTTGTGTGCAATGGAGCGCCGGCGCTTAGTGACATACTGCGTCGCCGACGTCAAGGACTTCTGGGTCACTGTCTCCGCAGTTCCCATCGAGTCAGTGCCATCCCTCTTGCACAAGTTCCGCTCCATCCACCGACCGAACGATTCCGAAGAGGCCAAGCCCAGACACAGTGTATTTTGAAAACTTTCTTTTGTGACCTTTCCCTGCTTGGACTTACCCCGAACTCAACTTGTTCGTGTCCCTCGGCTCTGTTTGGCCAGCGTGTGAGCGTAAGTTAATGATGTACATGTACAAATTGCGAGCAGGATGGAAGATTCAAGAATGTTTTGTAGAAGCACGACATTCATATAAACTGGAGAACTGGTGGCCAAAGACTTTTGGCGGAGTCTAAAGGCTACATAATATTCAAAGCTGTTATCTTTGACAAACACTGATAGACCATTTTTAATTAAATAATGCAGTCAGTTAAACATATCTACATATGGCCAATACGACACATAAAGACTGGAGAACTGGAAATTATTGTCGGTACTACTTAGAAATGAGTAAACGTACTAGCGGTAAGGCGAAATAAATTGAAGTATTGATCATCATCGGTGGTCAATCAACATAAAAGCTCGGATGAAATAAATGATTCCATAAACAAGCATTGGGAAATTGTAGTAGTGTCCAGTACAGCAACTGAATCCCTTGAGGAACTTTCTAATGGGACTTACTCATGTGACGATTCAGAGCTTCCTGCAATGTTCGGCGATTTGTTTCACTCTCATTTCGCTTGGTCTTTTCATTGTACAGATCTGCTTGCAACCCCTCGATTATTGATCTCATACGTGATATCGTGTTTTCTGCATCATTGTGCTTTCTCATTAGTGCATCGTATTCCAGTAAAACCTTACTAAGCTTTTCTTGATAGCTGAGAACCAATTCATCAGCTTTGTCATCTGAAATGAATACAAAACGATCTCAATGATGGCAATAAAAGCACTTCATTGCTACAAAATGTCATTGAAATGCAGGTAACGGTACTTTTCGAAGGGCGTATCACACGAGATTGAATAAAACGACATGCTTGTAGAATCGGTTACAGTGAACAGTAGTGCAGAATGAACACCTTGGAAATGAAACTTAAGACAGACCACAAATTAGTTGCATTTCGCAGTTCCACATTTTCGAACTGCATCGTTGATTCAAGTCGTATAAGAGTCGAAAGAAGCTTCACAACGATAATGTCAAAAATCATTTGTTACTTCATTGCAATGCCGCTACACAATAGTTTCTGTAAATAGAACTTGTAAGCATCTAAGGTTCTGCTTAATAAATGTTCTGGTAAAAACTGTTAAACTATAATATGTCAAGGCATCTACTATCACGGAAACATCACAATTATCAAATGCACAGTTTTCAACCTTTTACACACTGTTCGAATAATTGCCCTAGTAATGAGGTATTCTTATTACTAGAATATTACTATTACTATTATTATACAAATAAAATGATTTCACTGTGAAGATAGAAGATTTTGCCTTCGGTCATATGTGAAATCCTCATTGGCTGCCGGTCACGCTGAGAAAAAAAGGAAATTGCAAGGTTGTGAGGCAGATCCGCCGATATCTACAAGTCAGTAATTCTGTAGCTACCAAATCTGAGCAAATCAGTTGACTAGATTGACTAGATATCATACAATTTTATTTCAAGCTTAATATAAATCCTGATTTTGCACGTGTAACGTTATTACGTTTCAGCTGCAACGTTATTACGCTTCCTTGTTAAGATAGCTACTAGAGAAATGCATGAATTCAATTCCAGCGGCTTCTGTGAAGCTGATATGATCTTCAATTTTGATTTCATGGAATAATGGCATTGATCATATCTTTCAATTCGCAGACTTTTTGACATACTCGATTTTCATGTCAATTCGTGTAACTATATGGTTGATCAGGTTTTTCAGGATTCCATAGTTGATTATGACAACCAAATTTGCTTAGGTGGGCTCGTACGTACTTTGTTGGTCCACGTTTAAAATAAAGATCTATAAAAGAAATATGCACGGAATCGGCGCCTTGTGCTTGGTGTGATGTTAACAAGATTCGTGTAACATTGCGCCCATTAAGTATTGCGTCACAAGGCCGAAGATCCGTGCTAACATCTTTTATAATCTGCTTTTGTCTGGTGGATCGATAAACGTGATAACAACAAGACGTACGAGATGTAGTAAATGCGTGCGGTGTAACGTTATTACGCATGGAATTGCTATAAAAGAAGCTAAAGACAGACCTAAAGAAAACAGACAAAGTTTGCTTTGCTCTCACGTCAAAATTCATGTTAGTGTACGTTTTGTATGTAATAGTCTGAATATTATAAATATAATGCATAATGGAAAGATGAACATGTATCTGTAGAAACAAATTTTGATCCGTGCTGAGGAATAGTGCTATTAAGATTTGAGACAGTGTAAAGATAGAATTGAAGCGATTCTTCTATGCTATTTCTACATACACAATCGATTTCTTATCAAAAGCTATGTTACTAGCCGCGTTAATGATTACAGACCGTTTCATAAATAATTGCACAAAAGGTTAACCTATTTTCAAATGTAATTTTCCTGCTGAAGTCCTGGTTCAATTTTAATAAACGATGTGCCATGTGAAACCTTATGTTCCATAGACTATTCTGGCAAACATTTAACTTGCTTGAGTGGTCAGTAGGCCTTCTGAAAGAAAATTGAGCGTTTTCTTTAATGCAGGATTTTAACATGAAGACGACAGAATTTTTTAAAGAAAACTAATAGACAGTGTGAGCTATCACTCAGCTTCATAATGATGTAAAGATTTTCAGATTCGTTGAATGATACATAAAGATACAGCAAATAAGTTTTACCAAAAAATGCTGTTAAAAAGTCTGACATGATTTTTTCATTGATGAAGATGCTGAATTTCAATAAACTTTATGCCATGTGAAAGGATGTGTTCAGTACTTTTATTTGGCAGAGCGATTAGGTTGTGTCTGGTCAGTTGTGGTCACCAGACATAAAGTATGAATTTTTGGTCAATTCATTCATTGATGCCTACTGACTAAGCTACGCAAGACAGAAAATTAAGATTATCACCATTGAATCAGGCTCGTGTTAAGCTTTCAGATGACAATTATTTTCGAATTTCAACAACATCTGGTGCAGTTTTACTCAATTAACACGCTTGCTTGATTTTTCGCTAACTTTCGCGTTAAAAATGTTTTTAACGGTCAACTGCACACATCTTAATAACTTTTGCTGTATTAACGCTGGCGCTTTCAAATTTGGGTATAAAAGAATGCTGGTGTTATCAGCTCCAAGAATATGTACGTTTTATCACGATCTGCCCATCCGTTTACTGGAAAACCTCAAATTCGTATTGTTCCCATATTCAGCCATCGGGTGGGTCATCATTTCCCTCGGTGGAGGTCAGGATTTCGAATCCTTGATCTGCGCGCACACAAAGGCTTGGCGTCAGACTGAGACTCGCCAACTGTTCACAAACAAAAGGAATCTCTTCACGTAGTAGTTGTAGCGCCCGATAAGTGAATCGACAAGACAATTTGGCAACTCATTCAATGATGACATGAAACGGGACAGTTATGACATGACATCATTGACATGATCATGAATAATTTTTCTTATCATCAATTACTTCTTTTAAATAGGCACATCACACTGTTTCCTAAACCAAGCAAGTGTCTCGACTGACCAAGTGAATAAGTTCAGCAATCAATTACATGAGCTTAAGCAGTTTACGGTTAAATTTGATAATAATAAGCAAGAGATAAAAGAGCTTTTCGGGATGTGCAACGATTTAGGAAACGGACATGACATAAAATACATATAACGTATATGACTATGTGCACAGTACACAATAGAACACATGCAATCATGAACATTTACGTCATGTCAGAGCAATTAATTCCACGCGACTGTCAACATTTAAGTCAAAAAATCAAATTGTCGGATATTAATTATAAACACACTTTTTCATATCAAAGTTTCCCCAAAAGTCCGAATCTGATGTTGAATTTTACGCTTCAAGTCGATTAATAGCTGAATTTTTATAATTTCTTTCAAAATTCATTTTTTTGGAATTTACATCATTTTTCACGTGAATTTCATCATGATATTTTTTGCACAAGAGAGTAAATTATTTTTCTTTTCAACAGAAATACTGTAAAATCAGGTCAAGAATGATAGGAAAATATGCATAGATTCATTCAATCCTTATTTTTTTGCTGAGAAATTTTACACTGTATAACACATGTAAAGAATGTAACGCTATTGAGCTTCAGAGCGATTTTTTAATCTGTAGGATTATCTATTAAGCCGAATGTGGCATTATCTCATATCCTAAGTTAGCATAGGTCACTTGTGATGAAACAACTGTTAAATTGATTTTCACTCGCTTCATAAATGCTGCATAGAATGTAACGTTATTACGTTTCAAGCATAATAACGTTACACAAACTATATTTTATCATTGTAAACAGCCATCCAAGGTCTCAAGAGGAACCTCGCGAGTACCGTGACACAAGCATTGATAAATTTGAAATCATATCGTGTGCATCTGACATCAATTTATCTAAAAGTATAACTGGTCGTTTTTATAAGAACAACGCTATATCGCCCGTAAACACTAAATTCCAATGACGTATTTTGTAGTACGGTATATTGAATAGGTTGGTATCAATTTAGCGGATAAAATAAATAGAATATATCTATATGGTTCATGTAGATTCTCTGAAGCTGCAGCTTGCATGTTTCATTTGCTTTGCTATTCTTCATAAAAGAATCAATAAGAAATTAAAGTCCGTTGTGGCAAAGTTGCACGATTTGCTATGAAAATCGAGTAGTGGCTACTTATGAGAAAAGGCCTACGAATTGAAAGATTTGATCGAGACCATTATACCATATAAGCAAAGTTGAAATCATATTAGCATCCTAGTTGTTGGAAATAATTTCGTGGATTGCCCTAGCAGTGGCATGTGCTGCATAGTTAAAGTCACGGAGTCATGTCAAAATAGTCCTCTGTGAAATGGTCTTTAATGGTTTTGATAAAATTGTTCAAGAAAAAGTCTCGAGATAAAATGCAAATAACAGAAACGTCCTCTGCAACATCTGAAACCTACGCTTCTGTTAAATTCTAAGCGGAAAATTAATAGTCTCTGAGTTTGAAACCAGGTATAAGTAGGCCTACTTCCACTGACAGTCAGAGGATATTGGTTTTCCGAATAAAAAAATTCAACGGAAACTTAGTTTTGATGCTGCTGAGACTGGCTCTGCTATTCAAATTTTTTAGCCTTACCCTGGGACAGGTCTATTGAAGCCGAATTTTAGGACCATTTCGTGAAAATAGCATTTTGACAAGGAGCCAAAGTCACACTCTGACTTCAGATTGCTATCTCATTTGTCATGTGATCATGATACTCAAACTGAGTGGGTAATTCTGCAAGTGTCCATGGAAAACGTAAGCTGTCCAAATCATGACTGAAAATGTATGTGCTTTCTTGCATGCATTTGTGACTTCTTAAACTGTAATCCACGCTGCTGTACTATCAACCGCATGTCAAGTCATTTCTCCTAAGGAAGCGAGTTGAAAGCTGGAGTTATAAACAGACCATCCTGCAGACAAGAGTGTTCGGGAAATCATACCTGTCTGAAAGAATGTTTCATCCATAAAAATGTAGTTTGAATGTAGGACGGCATCGGTGTTAAATCGTCGGATGGTCGACACGCGTTGCTTCGCAAACTTTTGGTTAGATAATTTGCCACCTGTGATCATGCAAGCATCATCCGAGGGCGAATCTGCCGACGTAACCGTTCTATATTGTTCGTACAGCACATTATTTGGAAAGTTTGAAGTTAGCCAACTAGTTTTATTACCAATGTCGTGTAATATGCAGTAAATTACTGGCATCAATTGAAATATTTAGGGGTAGACTTAAACACATAAGCAGATAATATGAACATTATGATGTCTCTAAAATGCCGAGTTATTTGTTACGGTTTTAGTTCTTAACTATTTTGTATTAAATGTCTCTACAATAACTCATGAAATCAATTTGAATGGTGAGGGGAAAACTTGCATTCATCTGCTTTTTTCCCCAGACAAGGCATTTTCAAAATAAATGAAAGAAAAATACCTTCATCACTACTACCTACTTTTATCAGTAGTAAGACAGGAACATATCACCATTCATCTGAAAAACCCCGAGCAAGCATGGGAGGACTTCAAAGTGTTGTATTGAGGCTAACTGGAGCATGTGAAGTCGAAGTAACTTCCACTTCAGCCAAATGTAAATCCGGATTTCGTGCGTGTAGCGTTATTACGTTTCCTTTCTTCAGATTGCTACTAGAGGAATGCACGAATTCAATTCCAACAACTTCTGTGATGTTGATATGATCTTTAATTTTGATTTCATGGAATAGTGGCATTGATCAAATCTTTCAATTCGCAGACTTTTTGACATAATTAACCACTACTCGATTTTCATGTCAATTCGAATAACGTTATTATGTTTGACCTTAATTAATTATTGCGTCTCAAAGGAAGAATGGTAAAGCAAATCGAGCATGCAGACACTAATTTCAGGGAATCTGCTTGCCATTCTGTCCCGTAGATCGATACCAACCCGCTAACATCTACTACAAAAATGTTATTGAAATGTAGTAAATGCGTGCGATGCAACGTTATTACGCATGGAATTGATCGTCAATAACAAGATGAATACGTAAGCTACGTGGTGAGATCAAAATGATTTAGACTCGACCACAAGGCGTAATGCTGCGAACTTGTTACTTCGTACAATGGAACTTATTAGTTTCTGCAACATTCACATCTGCAGCAAATTATATCACTTTTAATCTATCGAATTTTCATCAATTTTTTTTTGATATTTTTATGAAGTTCTATCGTATTTTGAGAACTGTATGTATGAGGAACAATAAGAACTCATAATGCAGGTCAACTTAATGAACCATGATACTATTCTACACAGGGTGGCGGCCAGATTTCAAGCCTCAAATTTCCGGGCTCTTTCATCGAATTTCCACACTACTTTTTCATATTGATCAGATGTTATTCCAGTTACACAGCTCAAAAATTATCAGGACACTTCTGTGAACTATTTTTATAAAATTTGACTTTTACTATTTGAATTTTGCCATCAAATTTTGACTCCATTGACCTCAGTTTTCAAAATTTTCTGAATTCTGTAAGTGGTGGTTCTTCAGATAATGCACATAGACCTACTTTTCCTCAATGGCCTGCAGCCACTGAACTCCTTATGGGATCTAAATGATTTCATATCGACAGAAAAGTTCACTTCCTGAAATTTCCAACGATCAAAAAACACTTCCTTTTCATCATCTGATTCATAAAATTCTATTAAGTTGCATTTAGCCGTATCTCTATTTAGTTAATCAGTCTTCACTTTTCTAACATGTAAAGTTGCAGCGATTATATTTTGGAACATGACATTTTGAACTGCAGCGTATTCTTGCCATGATAGAAAACCATGATTTCAGGATGCACATGTAAATACAAGATGACACCCACTTATCCGGACGTATCGACAAGAGAAACAATGGACACAATGGACGAAGACCGCAAACGCCCATAGAATTCCTAATTATCATCCTCTTTTCATCAGCCTGCGTGGAAACAATAGGCTCATGGTGACCGTCAGTCATAAAATTTGTGTCTGGTGTTTCGAACTAAGTCAAGTGTAATGCTGGAGAATCAATGTCTCGATCCTTCTTGATTCAGCAAATGCGGTGCAACATAACAATGCTACCTCAGTATTGCGGACATTACCATCGGGTTAAACCATGTCAGAAGTTTCCTTATCCGCTTTAATTTGACTCAATGTTGACTTTGCATTCCTCCTAATCAAATTATTCAACTTGTTTCTTCTTCACATTGTATGAATAATTCCGCTAGTTTTTGTTGTTTATTGAAATAAAATTCAAAACTTGTCGAAAATAATTAAAACGTCAATACAATGAGTTGAGAATACGTATCTTTTGAAAATATCACCTCTCGAAAACAATTTGCCATTTCAACTTTTGTTAAGATACACATACGCCTATGCATTTTTTCTAGACATATAGTATAGGTTAGTCAAATTTGCGTAATTTGATGCTTGCAACGCATTTATTACTAATTTGACTAAATTAGTAAAAAAATTAGTAAAAAAATAATTTTTTCGAATTTTTTTTCCAACGTTTTTGGTGTAGCCGTGACCGGAGGAGAGAACAAAATCTTTAACGCCAGAAGAAGCTTCAGGTGCTCTATATACTAACGACCCCGATGTTTGGAAGCGGTGGTTATACATAATTCCCATTAGTTTGGGTGGCCTTCTTGTCAGTGAGGTTTTCGAACTTCAAACCGTCGCATTATTTGAGTGATGTAAAATAATTTTCAGTTGTGACACCATACCCAAGGCCGTAATAAGGCTTCATAAGCTCTAGGACAACGAAGTCACCGAAAGGTTTCTTTTGAGAATTTGAATCATGCTTGCCTAAATATGGAAAACCGTTGCACAAATACTAGGTCTTGACATCAACAAGAAGAACTTGATGCCGTATTTATCAGGTTTGTTCGGTAAAACTGTGTAAACGGACATCTTGATTTACACGGCAGCAATTGTTCATCTACTGTTAAGTTTTCATATGGCACGAAACATTGTTGACAGTTATAAAGATATTATAGATAAAGCATGCGTCTCTATACATCGGAAGCTAATGCAATTTTATAAGCAGAAAGTCGAGCTTTTTGACAGCTTTTTACATCGAAGCGAAGGAACTTCATAATTTCAATAATTTCAAAAAAACGATCTCTGGGCATAGTGTCCTCGAAAATCGGCAACCCAAACTCATTGCTCCAGAAGCTATGTAGAGGGATATTATTCTCACCGAAAACCCCTCGCAAATATCATCATCCAATAAATTTTTCTAATTCATCAAGTGTCAATGTCCAGTCAGTGTCACCTAACACACATTTCGCTTCCACCACAGTGCAGCTTCTTACGTATCCGAGCATCTTTTCATCCATCAATAATGAAAAAGCACTTTGTTTGGAATCATTTACAGTAGCTCGAGTCTTCGTGGTAATTCCCGCATTCGCAAGAAAGATATCATGTGTTGGTAAACGTCCAACACCCACCGACTTGGTGTGCTCTTGCCACACTTTGCCACTGCGACTGGTGAAAGTCGGGAGGCCATCATGCGCCAAGTTATCGTTTCCCGGGCATACCATACGCGTAGCTAGTTCATCGCCACAGCCAATTTCCGGATAAACATTCAACCGCTTCTGCAGTGGCTTGAGTTTCGACAGATGCTGATAAGTCACATTCATCATTGTCGGCTGGTCTTATTCCGTCATTGGATTCACTGCTGGAACCACCACTCAATTGTGCAAGGAGTTTTGCCGCGTTTTCTGCGGAATCTCGCCAACGTTTCATAGCGTAGTCCCAACTCTTTCTTGAACCTTTTGACACTTGGTGTTGAATATCAATGACTTCGTGAGAAGCAATGCTGCGACAAATAAAAATCAATAGTATTGGTATGGAGAGCAGAGCATAGATACACCATGCGAAAAGTGTTTTGAACAACAGTACGTCATTCAAAGTGATATGCATGTTACCAAGAATCATAGAAATCTTTGTACATCATCTACATACTTCCGGCTGTCATGGATATCTAATGAAACGCAATTCAGCTTTGCAAAAAAATTTTCTCACGCAGGAGAGGTCAAAGTGACCTCACTCCGTAGTTGTAGGGTAACAGGTAGATCTAACTGTGAAGGGAATCATCAATTTTTATGACATTCCATTTACGATAGAACAAACAAGATATCAAAAGTCGTGAAACATCAATTCCTAGAAAAGCTTTGTTCACCAAGTATGAAATCTTAGAGTCTGTCTGAGGTCATTTTGACCTCATCCGTAGTTCTAGTATTAACAGAAAAGTATGCTCTCGTACAAAGATAAAAATGACTGTATTGTGACTAACAAAAAACAAAAAATGCAAGAAGTGTTAAACAAATTACGCGATTCATCTGGAATTTCAGATTTAATACAGTATGAATATAAAACTCTCATGACTCGATCGTCAGCTACAAAATATCAGACCTAATTAGCCGACATGCCGCATTCGATAGAAAATATCCATTTTTAATTGTCATTCAACAGAAAACGGGTATTAAGATATACTTATTACCGAGTGATGCAAGTTCTTTCCTCAATATGTATGAAGCTTCTTGGAAAAGCAATTTTTAAAGCTTAAGTGGCTTATAGTAATGCAATGTTGCATCGCTGCATATGACTAGGATTTCACGCGCTCAGCGGTCGCTCTTTAACATCGGCGCAAAGTTTGTCGAGCTAGTGGGGGAACCGCCCACCTTCATGGTGAGCAAAGCAAGCAGCAAATCAGTCTTCATTGATGAGCGGGGCTCTGTATGCAGTGTTCCCACGCACCCGGGAAAAACCCGGTTAATCTGAAAATGTAATTCCCGCCCGGGAAAATTGAGGAAGAGTTCAAAGGGAGCAAAATGAAAATCTATGTTCTGTGACAGATGTGCTTCAATTCAAAGCACATGTTAAACAAATACTCATTAATCTGGTCAAGGCTTGCAAGAAAAATCTCCGGCGTTATTTGGAGTCGTCAAAGAAGTTCAATCCGCAGCCCATTCCGGCCATCGCGATGTAATGTGCTTCATTAGGATTCGCAAAATTTGTATTGATTCAAGATCATTAAAACATATGAAACATACGCACAGTTGGAGACTTTGAGCTAAAATTTGAATGAATGCTACAGTCGTCATCTCATAAAATCGAGTAAAAAGATCATAACTGCACAAAAAAGTTTGGATTAAAAAGGCAATCTGCCAAAACACAGGAAATAATCACGATTATAACTCACTTTCATGCACTGATTTCTTCTCCACCTTCAAATTCATCGAACGAACTGGACAACACTCGATATTTAACTGATGGCTTGACTGCTCCTGTTTTTGAATGCGGCGTCCGCATCCACGACAAGTGTACACATATCTCAATAGCTCCCGTCTACAGATGCCCGACTCTTCTGCGAGGTAGGCGGCAAACTCCTCGAAAACCATTCTCCCTCCTTTAGCATTCCATCTGTATGTCTGTTCATCAATGCACACTTGATATTCTGGTCTGCACACATCCAACTGCTGTTTGAAGTCCAACAATTCATCATGACGTAGGATCGTGTCCTTCGACTTCAAAA
Source organism: Prostheceraeus crozeri (assembly GCA_907163375.1). Taxonomy (NCBI): domain Eukaryota; kingdom Metazoa; phylum Platyhelminthes; order Polycladida; family Euryleptidae; genus Prostheceraeus; species Prostheceraeus crozeri. The sequence goes on from CAJQUW010005737.1 coordinate 137,291, forward strand.
AGAAGTCTTCTTTCTCGAACTTCCTTAGTTCCTGCTTCAAATGGCACGCGTACGAGCCTTCTTGTACAGGAAGCTTCACAGATCGTGCTTGTTCAACCTTCCGCGAGCCGTCTGACACTTCAACACACACTGACTTCGTGACTGTAATGACAGCGTTCTCTGGAAGCTTCAGTTGACGAATTGTCTTGTTAACTTGCAGGTCTTCCCCGTTAAACTGAAAAGTCAGTCCTCTTGAATTCGGAACAATGTTCTTCAAGCGTTGAAAAGGTCTGACGCGGCAGTGTCTGTAACGCCCGTTACAGAGGACATAAATGTTCCGGGTGGTCGGAGGTGTGGGAAGATCAGACAAAACTACATTCAATAAGACAGTTTTAGAATTATCCTTCAATTCACCAATGTCATTCAGTGAAAAGTCGATGTCGTACTCTTCTTCTTTGTCTTCAGATTTGAAGACATAATTGCCAAAAACGCCAAAATGCCCTTTCCAACTATGCATTACTTGGCTCAAAGCTGTGTTCGGCGGAAATAGGAAATTTTTATCGAGAGATACATTTTCCGCTGAGATAATCACTTTCCAAACTCCTGTAAAGAAAAGAATGCTTAAAAGTCAATGAACAAATGTGAATAATGTGAGTAGTTAGCAGGAGCAAGAATCTCATTGTTTTCGGAATAAAAATTCCGGGAGCTTTCATTGTAGAATCCTATAAGTTTCCAGGCGCAATTCGCTAAGTTTGCAGGGCAACGAATATTTTACTCCCTATATTTTACAATTTAGTGGGCATGTTGTCATTTGAGCATGGAACAGTTGTCGTCAGGTTCCGACGTCAGTCAGGGAAATTTAAAAAACTAAGAAAGTGTCAGGGAATTTCACATTCTCCCTCAAATGTCAGGGAAATTTTAGCTTCAGCCCCAACAAGAGGCATGTATTGGGACTAACGAATTTTGTTTGCTGATAATCTTAAAATCAAGAAATATTGATACTTTGAAGTAAGCTGTCGAACATTTCTTCTATTCTTCAATCGCAGAAGGACCTCGTCATATGGCCTACATTGTAAGTCACGCATACAGGCTCTAACTCGTTACAGAGCATGTGAATTGAAGCGATCCGGGTAATTGGCTTACATAGCTTAATATCGAGGATTCGAGGTTCTACTGCAATTTTAAAACGATCCTGTGCCTGTTTCAGAAACATTTTTAGTCATTTTCACTTTCTCTACAGGACTTATGATGAGAAAGTCCTTAGTTTGTTACTTACAGTTGGTCAACTCAGTGACAAGTGTCCCAGCCAGGGATTTTCGTCAAATTTACGTCCCAACCTAAACTTAAGCGCACAATGAATAGTAGAAGCTTGATAGTAAATCCACTATGCTCTTCATTGCGAATGATGTTTTTTCTACTGACAGTCATGAGTGAGACGGCACCATTTGCTAGAATTCTCTTTCAGTTGCTGATTTCTGAAAACGATGTGATATTGACTACGATATTGAGATATTATTGACAAGGATTACACGATAATCTTATTTCCGGTTATTTGCTTTTAATGGATGAACTACAAAATTGAAGTAGTAGGGGCTTCTACAATTTTGATTTTATCAAATTTTATTCTTATAAATTTAATTTGAATCAGTATCCGAACATTATGAAGAGACTTGTTGTAAGCAGAACGATACGAGTGCCAGAAGTGTGGCTCTATTCAGCGAAAAACAACATATCAACTGAAAGTCAATGAGTCAATGGTTGCTAGCAGAGGCGTGGAGAATCGCTCAGATATCGAGCGATGTCGACCAATAGGAGCGCAGATTGAAAACGTCTTCAAATCACGACAAAACTCGAATCAGAGCTTTTAACGAAGTGAATTTTCGGTTAGGAGAACTTTCTATTAATCTGCCAACTAAATTAAGGATTTTTAAGCAAATATAACCTATGTTGAGAACAATAAGTGCGAAATATCAAAAACTAACAGATTTTATCTTTGTCAGGGATCTGTCAGGGAAATTTGAAATTCAGGATGCATCGGAACGAAATCATTTACAGCAGTTTTCTTCGAGATGAATAGAAAGATCCAGATGCATCACCTTATTGGATGTTCAGCCTTTAACGGCTGAGACCGAGTTGACTTGTTATAAAGTGTTATCAACAGTTGACTGGTGACGGTGACGATAGAGTACAGCAGGAAACTGAGCCCGAGTTAAGTCGCATTGGGAGGACGGAAAATATCACTGACGCCGCATTCAGCAATTGTCCTTTAGAAACTGAGCCAGAGTTAACTCGCATCGGAGGAGAGGCAACTACCACTGACAGATAAATTTAGAAGGACTTGCACATTTGTAAAAAATACGTAGTAATGAGAGCGACATAGATCGCTGGGCGCTTCGTCCGATCTCTATTGGAGCGTACACGGAACTGAATGAAATCACAGCAAGGACAGTTGCAAAGACCGTCATGTTAAATGCTCAGACTGGCTGGCATTGCAAACAAGATGCAGAGGACAATAGCTGCTTTGTCACTATCGTCGACTGAACGTGGTCAATGAAAAAAACGTGATTTGGGAAAATTTAATTTGGTGTAGAGAACAAACTTCTTGCATAAGACGTCCGAAACTACAGGAACATGGATATTTATCGACTACCAATGAAACATCAACACAATCATAGAGTCCGACTAATTAGTTGCACATTAATTGGGTCAGACTAAGCAACTTGAGGAGCACTTGAGAAATTACCCCCTTTGAGTCGACAATATTGAAGGAACTTACCAAGTGCAGCTGCCATTTTTCCAATTCCAAAAGTACCTGAAAAACAGTGAATGAAAATCATCTCCTCTTAATAAAGCAGCACTCATTAATCATTAATAGCACATCATTGAGATTCTTAAGATAGACAGATAAACAGTGCATATACCTGCCGTCATTTAAAGTGTAGGATTTCCTATCAGTGCATGTTATGCAAAATCATAACTACATAACAACTCAATCTGACATTGAGGAGATACTCTTTTCGTAGACTTATATCGCTACAGTTCAGTCATAAAACAAAGTAATGGCGCCTATTGTAGCTTGAAATGTAGGCTTAAGTCGTGACACAATATAAGCAAGCATCACACCGAGAGCTCGAATTTCATTTTAAATTTTGAACTTACTATGAAAATCTTGCGAAGTTGTACGTTGAATTACAACCAGAAGTTTCCCGAACGCCACTTGTCCGATGACTGTGAATTTATTAGCTAAATGTTGCTTTACCTACGAGTTCGCTGCAGTGGGATGAACTCGTTCATAATATAATATCAATAAAATATAATTAAATATAAGCAACAAACATGAAATATCGAACATTCAGCACTGCAACTTAATTGTCTATCTTAAATTTTCGAAAGCTCCAATACTGATTTCAAAACCTGCATGCAGCAATATACCTACCATGCCTAGATTTTGAAAGCATCAATGAGTCGTGCAGCCGAGGCTGTAAGGATCATTGTTGCTGAGTAAGCAGGCTTGTCAGCCGATATTTCACCTGTCATTTTTCTATGAAAGTCGTTTATATATCCCCAATTCCAAATTAGACGGCTTCATTTGCCTTCTAATTTGCCATGTAATACTTTTGAGGTAGGAACATTTCACCGTTCATCTTCGCATTCCTAGTGAAAATGGCATTGAGTTGATCCCTGTGATCTGTAATTTGGACTCATAGATATTTCAAGCTTGACATACTCTTATGTTCTGAGCTGCATGGGCTATCTAGAAAATTATAATAGATTTGAGTCTTTTACAAATCAAAATCTTGGATTTTTGATGTCATAGAACTTGCGTTCAGCAACGATGCATACAGACCGTTTCAAAAGTAATTGCACAAAAAACCTAGGCCATTTTTCAAATGAAATTTTCGTGTTGAAGTCCTGGATCAATTTTGATAAAACGATATACCATATGAAACCTTATGTTCCATAGATTGTTTTGACATATATTTCGTTTTCATGTGTGGTCAGTAGGCCTTATGAAAAAAATTGATCGTTTTCTTTGATGCAGAGTTTCAACATGAAGACGACAGAATTTTTTGATGAAAGTTGGCAGACAGCATGAACTATCAGTCAGCTTCATCATGATACACGGTTTCTAGGATTGGCTGTATGTACAAAAAGATACAATGCCAATAATTTTGCCAAAAAAATCTCTCAAGATTTTCTCATTGATGAAGATGTTCAATTTCAGTAACCTTTGTACCATGTGAAAGGTTATGTCAAGCACTTAAATTTGGCAACGCGTTTAGCTTATGTCTGGTCAACTGTGGTCAGCAGACTTTAAAGTATGAATGTTTGGTCAATTCGTTCACCGACACCTACAGACGATACTATGCAATACAGAAAATTGAGATTATCACCATTGAATCAGGCTCGTGTCAAGTTTTCAGATGATATATTGTTTTTCGAATTAGGACATCAATTTATGCAATTTCACTCAATTTACACTTCTACCTAATTTTACGCCACTTTCGCGTTAACAATGTTCAACAACGGTCAACTGCACAGAACTTAACAACTTCTGTTGTATTAACGTTGGTGCTTTCGAGTTTGAGCTTGAAATAATGCTGGTGTTATCAGCTCCAAGAATATGTAAGTTTTATCAAAATCGGCCCATCCGTTCACTAACAAACTTCAAATTTGTATTATTCCCATAGTCAGCCATTGCGTGAGTCATCACTTCCCTCACTTGAGGTCAGAAGAAATTCGAATCTCGGATCAGACAAGGGCTTGTCTCGTCTGTGCACCTGTTCACAGCAAACAATAGCATTTTCTTCACGTCGTAGGAATGCTAACACTCGCGTTGCGTCCGATTAATGGAGCAACTCATCAATGATGAAAAGGAGAATGAGTGACACATGGGCCAACATGATATTGATATCTCAAATAGCATCGTGAGACAAAGCAGACAATCCCTAATTACTTCATTTAATTAGGCAAACCGCACCACTATATTTCCAGAACGAAGTGTCTCAGCTTTCCAAGTAAATGAGTTTATTGATCGATTATCAGCGTGCGATTAAATTTGACGAGAATATACATAAGATATAAGAATTTTTTGTGCTGTGCAACGATTTGAGAAACGGTCTATATATCACCTTTCAAATTACCTACGCGACGACGATTCAAGCTGTCATTTGAACTGCAATCTAATTTATCTTCATTGATGCTTGAAAAAGCTAGGCATGATTTCTATTGTAGTGAATGCGTGCTATGATTCATGCACTAATCAGTGGAAGTTTCTGGCTACATACAAAGATAGTGGTTTTTGATTCAGTAGCCGGCAACAACGACGATTGTTGCGGCTTTGGGACTGAATCAATGAATTAATGCTTCACAGCATTCACTGAAATGTATATCAAACTGCTGCTCAATTTCTGAACTGATTATTAATATATTGATGTTACGATTATTTTTATGCTCATCAATCCATTGGTGAAGTTGGTGCCTAGATTTGTCAATGAATTGGTTACTTGAAATTCATACACAACACACGACTTTATTCAGTGGCATGACTTAAGTGAGATATGCGATTTTACTTAGCTTGAGCCAAAAGTAAAGCTTACTCTTGCAGTGATGATTTTCATGCTTGGTGATCCAAACAGCCAATAGATTGGCAAAACTAAGCGCCAACTTCACCAGCGGGTTGATAAGCATAAAAAGAATGTAACAACAGTAAATGAAAAATTGCATAGCTGCAATAGATAACTCAGTAAAAGAACAACAGTTTAATAGTTATTCTCGCAACTAGTGCATGATTGCTTCTGTGTAGCACTCCACGAGTTAGATATCTCAAATGCCCGAGCCCGTAGGGTGACGGCTATTTAAATATAGCGAGTTCGAATGCTATGATGAAGCAATCTCACGCACTATCGAGTTGCGTGGATAATTTCATTTACCGACGTGCTATGATGATCAAGGACAGATTGTGACTGACATGTCTATGATTATCAAGAACATTTGAATGGAAATTTAGCCATCATGATCAATAGTGAAAATATCTATTCACAGATCTTGTCTATACTGAAGCAGGGAGTACTAAAAATAGATATGACATATCATATCAGAGATATAGTCATATCTATTTTTAGTACTCCCTGACTAAAGCAGGATAAGAGCGCTCATAATTGGCATAGATTACGCTTCTTCCAGTGCATTAGAGTAAATATTATCTCCCGCGCGGGCAGTAATCTGCTCTACACAGTGTTCCTACTCGCATTTCTGAAAACATTCGGGCAGCGGATTCGAGAGCCTCCAGATCAGCTCCAGCCTGCAGAAGAGCTGCGGTAGAAAAATGGAGCGGACAAGTAGACCGAAAAGCAACCGACAAGTAGAGCGTCCCCTATAGGGTAGTGCAGTGGATAGGACAGCATCCAGAACTGCCCACGTGGACAGATGGAGCTGCAAAATGGTGTTAGATGTTTTGAGGACCTCCATCCGATAAATGGAACAGAAATACGTTGAAAGAATTACGAAGATATCTTGAACTCATAGTTTTACAATTCAATCATAAAATCGATTTCATAGTGAATTCATGAGTCTGAATTCAGTTTTGATATTTTATCTTCGATCTGTTATGTGTCCATTTTATGCAGTATACGAAACTTCTATCATCTCTTTTTCTTTGCTATTTTGCTGCTAAGAAGCGGGCGTCGAAAGACAATCCGACCGAGTACCAGCACCTGAAAGCTGAGGTACAGCTCCTTATTCGGAGAGACAAGAACAAGTGGCTATACCAGCAGTGTGTAGAGGTCAACAGATGTGCGACAAATGGGAAGCAACGCGAGCCTTTTTCAAAAGGTGAAGACAATCAGCTGCAAGGCACCAATGCGAGAGCAGTACTCACTTGACCTCAAGGATGGCAACACGATTACAGAACAAGATGATGTCCTTAGGAAGGAGTACATCGATGAGCTGCATGTTAAACCTGATAAAGAAGAGCCATTGCAAATCCAAGCACCAATAGAACAAGAGCCACCGCCAATACTGTAGGAATAATGCATGTCATGAAGCATTTGAAGTGCAGAAAGACACCAGGGTTAGACGGCATACCCAGGGAGCTCATCAGAGAGGATGCCTCAGTGGCACACAAGGCATTACACAAGCTGTGTGTGACGGTCTGGAAGGACTTTAGGTGGCCCGAAGATTGGACAAAGCAGGAGTTTCTTCCTCTGTTTAAGTCCGGTTGTGTCAAAAGAGTGTTCAAACTACAGGACGATTGCCTTGATCAGTCACGTCAGTAAGGTCATGCGACACATAATACCCCAATGGATAGAAAACAAAGTAGAAATGGAGCTTCCAGACGAGCAAGCTGGTTTCCGGAAAGGATGCGGCACACAGGACATATTATGCTGTTATGCACAATATTTTAGAGAAGACATTGGCTATTACGGAAGAGGCATTCATAGCATTCATCGAATACAACAAAGCTTTTGACACGGTGGACCATAGGCAATTGTTCAAGATTCTCTTCGAAATGGGCTTTCCAAGGCAGATGGTGACACTCATACAAGCATTGTATCAAAGACCGGCGGCCGTTGTACGCTGGATTGGCAGCCGCTCTGACCCGTGACATTCAAAGATGAGTGCGTCAAGGCTGCATCCTGTCCCCAAACCTTTTTACCGTGTATACAGAAGCAGCGATGCAAGTTACTGAACTGAAAGGAATGGGCGTTGTCGTGGATGGGCAGCAAGTTCCAAGCCTCAGATGCGCTAACGATATATGGATGTAGAAGTTTTGTTCGATACATGGTTTTGCTTGACAATAATAATATCATGGATTTTGTGCACTTCTTCGACAGTGGTTTTGTTCGACATATATTTTTATAATACCATAATAAATTTATGATATCATAATGATTATACTATACATTAATAATATCAATAATTTGTTCGAGACCATTTTCGAAGGTTTAAAAACAATTAGCTGCAGTTTTAAACATTGCAATCGCATGCAAATAATCAGTCATGGGCATCTCTTTTCTGTCATACAACCTTTTAAGGTTCAAAATTGCTTCTCTCTTTCCCGTTTTATTTTTTGCCTTCTTTGGAGTAATTGGGCGTTTCCATTTTAGAGGTTAGGATTTCAATGGAAAATAAGAAGTTTAACAATATTATGTTCCAAAGCCACTTTTCTAGGTCAGTTTTTGATGCTGATCACGAAAATGATAATAAGAACCACAAATAATGCGTATTTCATACAATAATCGCATAATTATCGATCGAACGAATTACATTTTGTACGATCGAATCACACATTATGTCGAACGAATTACATTTTGTACGATCGAATCACGCGTTGTCTTATGAAGGTGCCTACCTATGACACAAAAACTTTAAATTGATTAAAAATACTTAAAAATTAATTTATTCAGACATCTAGGTTCACAAAAACATGATTGTACAAGAGCGCATGAACTACAAATCACAAAATCTATTTGGGTGTCGAACGAATTACATTTGTGGTATGCAATATTTATCACTTTCTGAAGATTCCTCCTAAACGTCATATGATCATGTAACAAAGGGTGTATATGAACCAATTATTGCAGATATAGTTCCTGTGAATCGATTTGAGCATTGAAATCATAAAAAGTAAGGTAACATACATATTTTTATTATGGCGACCGAATCACATTTTAGGTGACGATCGAATTACACCGTTGTGGTATGATATTTTAAAGCACGTACTTCGAGTCAATTTTTTAAATATATAATTGACTTTTCAGTGTTCGAGGTGGAGTTTCTGACAGATGCAAAGGTACAGAATCTAGAAATTGCGAAGTAGAACTTAAAAGTGAGAACGCGAAGGTGAAACTCGATGCTCCCACGCACTTAGAAATGAGAAATTCCAAAAAAAATACGAGAGAAAAGAATACATTAACTTTTTATGATTATTTTTTAAAAGCATGATTCTCACACTGAACAGAATCAAGATAACATATATAAGTTGTCCATCACTGAGGGGAAAAGGAGGACGTTGTGCATTTAATCAAGATATATAGAGTAACTTCTCAAAATCGAAGAAAACGTCGATCGAGGAGTCAGCAGTAGAGACAATTCTCATGCCACCCAGTCTACATAGAATAGGAGACAGCATATTCAAAATTTGCTGCAAAAAAAGGAGCGGGAAAAGAAAACGTCAATCCTTGTTATGATCAATCGAAGTACATGTCAGTTTCACTAGTGAGGAACTGTTGAACGAGTTGAGGAAATGTGCAGAACATAAATATGATAAGCTGTTGCAAAATACAGTATTTGATTAACTGAAAGGGCAAACTTCTATGTACCTTATCAAAGCAAATCATTCATTCTGCCCATATAGGCACGAGGAACTGAAGGAATTTATACCCAAGAAATAGGAGCGGAGAAAAGAAAACATCGACCATCGAATGATCACGACAAGTACCGGCATCTCAATCTGCCCAGATAGATTGAATAGTAGAAATTCATGGCCTAGTGGAACTGCGTTAGTGAGGAAGAAAACGAAGAGTTCTAGTTCTAACATTTATCACTCACCTCACACCAATGAAGCACGATAAATTTGAAAAGTTCCGAAAAAAGGGCAAAATAATAGAGATCTTATCCGAAAATAAATGAAATTGCTGAAAACTTTGAGTAGTTAAAAGAAAGTGTCGACAATTAGATGATTGTCACATGTCTACCCAATTTCGAATTTTATGAAATCTCTATACAATATATGAACATGTGCATCATGAATCACTTTGTATTTTGAAATTTACACTTATGAGAAAACATCAAATGCTTGGAACCTACTTGCAAAGTTACCTCCTGATTCGTGTTTACTTCCTTATGAAAGTAATTTAAATCTAAGTTATGAGTTCAATTGTAATTAAATATTCAGGATGATTTAAAGATCTAGCATGCTCGCAGCGTTCACCATCAGACACCGTAACCATTCACAAATTCTCGACAGAAATGCAAAGATGTGCACCATCGCAAAAAGCAAAAAACCCATGCTCTGTGGATGTGCATCGCTCAGCGTCCGCTGTTCGTCTTTGTCATGTCGCAAGGACAAAGATCGCATGGGTTATGGGGTTGGGATATATATATAGGTACTGTCGACAATAGACATCGAACATCAGCAACTAGGTCAAGATCGGACAGCTCCAATCCACTTCACTGAAATTCGTGGCAAGGTCATTTAGTTGGCCAAGAAAAGGCTTTAATTCAGATCTTTGTTTTAAATCACTAAATTAATTGTCTGCCATTTCAAGTTTTCGACAGTTCTTGGAAATGCGAATTAACCAACTCTTCAAAGTAATTCATAATAAGAATGAAGTTGTCTATGGAATTCAATAAAACGCTATGAATCTGAAGCTGCAAAATAAGGTTTTATTGAGTGACATAGACAACTTCATTCATTATATAATTAAGTTAGATCTCTCTGAAAAAGAGATCCAAGTGACTTTGTTCATAGACATCTTTAACTAGCATCCTGCAAGTGCTTTGCATGCATTGTTCATCAATGATTTGATTATGTTGTAACACTGCACTGTGCATAATCGTAGTTCAAATATAAGAATAGCTCTATGGCAATCATAGAAGTAGATAATAGTACACTAGAATGGAAGTTTGATATCTTGCCTATGTACAAAGATGGCACATAGAAAAATCTATGGTCTGCAGATCAGATTCGATCTTAAACATTGTATCATAGTCAAAGTATTTGCCAAGTTGGTTGTGGAAGTTGTTGACAGCAAATTACAGGATTTTCATGAAGAGAATTTTAAGTGAGATGGCTGCATTGTTTCATGTGAAATAGCCTACTATTCCATGGTTAAATATACTGTATCTATTTGTAGCAGTCAATGACAGCTGTTATGCATTTTTTCAACACAGGAATACGAATTAAAATTTGTTTCACAGTCGTAATTGAAAAAAAAAATTGATAGACATACTTGATTTTTGCCGTGATAGCTTGTAAGTTGAAAAAAAACTTGTGACCCAGCGATGACTATATTGAAGCAGCAGCTTACAACCTTACTGAGTAGCATAAAATGTAGGAGTGAAGAGCAAACAAAATTCAACTGCTTAAAATTTGATAAGTTGCTACATTACAAAAACGGTTGACAAGGCATGAATTTCAAATGGACAAATATACCATATTTTAGATATCACTGACAACAATTATTAATCATCAATTTGCAAATGTCCATATTTGGCTATATAAGAAATTACTACGGTAGACATGACAATTCCAAAAGCATAGAGAGTTAAGAAAAATATCTGAAAACACTTGACTGCAACTTATTGCCTTTCTATGATACAATCTTGGAAATCCTATCAGTCAAACATCTACAAAAAACAAATTACCATGACATGACGACTATCATATGATTGCTATCAAACCAGATAACTATTGATTCATAAGTTCATGAAGTCATTTCACTTAATTAAAACAAATGTTAATTAATGTACAAAAATACAAAATACGAGATAAACCACATGACTCTTACATTCACCTCCAATCATTTCTCAGATAGATGGAATGTCGCTGGAAATCATCAATTAATCATTGAATGACTTCTGTTATATAGTGTGATGACATTTTGGCAGCTGATATTCGAAAGCATGCAAAGATTTCGAAAATTGTTCAAATATAAAGAACAGAAGAACGCTTTGAAGTAAAGTGAATACTCGAAGATTTATTGGCCTCTGATTTCAAGATGGAGTAATGTATGTTCTGCAAATCGACATTACAAGTTGCATATGTGTCTGATTATACTCTTGATAGATTATAGGAGCGATATTTCAAAATGATGAACGGACAGAACGTTTTAAAGGATATCCTTCTTTGTCATCCTGTCGCCGCAGTATTTTGTAAATTCACTATTGCTTTTGTGTACATGATCTTTGGACAAAGGGCAACAGCCCAGATCACAAATTGGCTTGATAAATATAAATGCCAATCGAAAAACATGGAAGCCAGCTCGCACAATTTGCATTTAGCTCCAACTAAATTCCCCCTGCGTGTGCCATAATGTTCATGCAATTTCCATTCTAGGACTTTCTATGGTATTGTTAATTTCTATGATGGCAATAGCATAATTTTGAATATCTTCTCACATATAACTGCCGAATTTTAGCGATTATACCATGGAAAATTACCAGGCATTCATAAGATTTATGTGCCTGGTAACATAGTTCAAACCCTTATAAATGGCGAGTAAACTTGATTATATAAGATACTGATTATGCATGATTAAATCGGACACCAGTAGTTTTTTGTGTTCTGTCCTACTCCCATTATACAAAATTTTCTTTTAGACGCAACATTCCTACGAATATTACGTGACTGACGTGGCTACTGCAATCAGGCATCTAACAAGATAAAGATATCGGAGCATGAAGATTGCAGAGTGCCAGTTTTGACTTGTAGCTTAAAAATCAAACTTTTTCTAGATAAAATCGACTTCGAAACTCACAAATCATTTGACCGCTTTATTATTTGCTGTGGATGATTTCTAGTTTATATTTATGAGTCAATTGTTACCGGCCGCTCCAGTTTATTAACCACTGCCACTCGTTTTGACCACTTTTTTGAGTATTTATGATTATTTGAAGTTCCTCGGCGTAGTTCGGTCAACTTCAAAAGCGTATTTTGTCACTGAAAATGAAAGCATTCAACCACTACGACGATTTATTGTCACTTCCCCACTTCTCAGTGCGTTTGCAAATTCATGTCAAGCAAAAGTGAGCTTTCTAAAAAGCAGAACGCCTCACACTAGACAGGAGGTTCGCAGTTGTTGGCTGATGTAGTGGATTTGTAGCATGCAAATAAGTATGCAATGTAGTAAACAAATTTTCAATGGACCAAAGGTAACCAGAATACTTTTGAAAAAAATATGTCGAATAAAATGAAATGAATTTAGGATTGCCACCTAAATCAAAAATCTAGAACCGAGAAATAATCCGCAATCACCCTGGATTTCCCGAAGCCAGACTAAATCATGTCCAGTACTACAAACAATAATCGCAGGGTATGTAATTGTACGTGTACAATTCACAGAATTGCTTCTTAATCCATGTACTACATGAAAAAATAGAGAACGAAATACTTTTTATTAATGATAGCAATTCATGATAGAGAGATAACTTTCATCTCAAAAGTCAACCAAAATTCTAAGATGATTCTGCAATTTTATCTCAATTATAGGCCCGTTGCGTGTTTATGTGGAATGATTCATATTAAGGCTAAGCGCTAGCCGCACCTTCTCGCACCGATAAACCGCTCGGTGCACTGAAAATTGTAAAACTTTACACCGAAGATAAAGTGTAGCCGAAATGTAATTTCGTTCCCATTCTCATTTGTCCTATGATAATGAACTAAGACTTCAAAATCTTGAAAGTATAATCCATGTTTTGCAATTTAATGCGAATTTTATGTACTAGGAAAATTCTATGAGCACTAAACAATCTGACTTATATGGGTCTCTTTTTAGTTTTATTTTGCCAAAACTTGCAAATGGTCCTCATCATGTATACATCCCGTATGTCTCTGATAGCTGTAATGGAATTTTTTAAAACCAAATCAAAACAGAAATATTAAGGATATGGAACAAAAAATGGTGAACGTTAAAATGGCAAAACAGCTAGTTCATTGGTGTACGAAACGTTGGACTTTTAATAGATTCTTTTCAAATGCACATGCGCCCTACCCGGCACCCAAAACATCAATAAAGAGTTTCTCAAGGAAAACAAAGCACTGTCTTTCTCTCTCTGATATGCTACGATGTCACTCGGGCGGAACTCAAGACCCACGGATGGTACGATGCATCTTAGCAAGATGCGCAAGTGCAGGGTACGGAGTATCAGCATTCATTAACGGAGTGCTCACTATGAGATTCCGAATTTCTGAGTTCGCGGTAATTGAGATTTCGTGGTCTAAAATGATCTATCATGAACTTGAATTATCTAAAGTAGGTCTACTTCCAAGGTCAGCTACAGTATTGCTCTACGTATCACAAATATCCGATAGACACAAGAAATATGCCTTTACTACGGTTGAACACTGAGGGTATTTAATTACTTGGAAAATCAAGCGTTAGATGAACTAGAGCACCTTGGTTCTCTTCACTTTCTAAATATATCACATAAAAGCTATCGAACTCCCTATCCAATTAATAGGTAGATATCTCAGGTTCGACTATCTCTAATTTGGTCCGACTGTCCTTCAGCTTGTTTTAAGTTAAATTAAAACCGCAGTGAATTAGTCTGTGATTCTTGTCAATTTCTGACTCAATTTTAGATGAAGATTTTCAGTTTTTTACAGATCCTAGAATCTAAAGTCTGCTAAGTCAAAAATGCCTAAAACGCAAGTTTCAACTTAACAGACTTAGTCGTTTGTAAGGATGATTTTGAGTGGGTTTGCTGTTTTTGTAAGGATGATTAGAGCAAGAAATGATTCAAGGATCAGAACTTTTAATACACTTTATGTCCATGTAGATATGTCTCACAATCAACGGAATTAAGCCTACATCATCAAAGCGCATTTTCAATGTGCATACGCGTATGTAAATATCTCACCCAAGTCTACTTGTATTCACTGACTGCGATTAATCATAAAATTGATACAATATTGTTAGGTTGTCTAGAGTAGCCTACGCTGCATCTAGATTATTGAACATGGCGTATAGACATTTTATAACTTTGTTAGTAAATGTGACTTACATGTGTTGCTTTAGATATAAATCTGATTAATAATCATACTGATTCTGTTTTTTGCTGAGTTGCATATGGAGATCAGTGCATTTGTACTGGAGTTGAAAAACTCCACTCCGGTGATACAGGAGTTCTGATGCAAACGCTGACCCTGGATCTACACAGCGACAAGCGGGGAATTAGTCCAACAAAAATGGCAATCTGAAATTTCAGCTTGTTTCTGCAGACATACATGTATATGATAGTGATAAATCGCAAGAATGGAATTTTCTTTGGTATTTTGTTTTCGCCTACTTGGACATCAGTACAGCAAATAGCAGTTGGTAAGTAGCGATTTAAGCGTGCGCTTCTCTTTCAAAAGCAAGGTGCTGTATAAATTTTTAAAGACCAAATTATACTTTCAAAATTCTGTAAAACACTCAACACATCTGCAACAAAATCACTGACTGTCATATATAGACAACATACAGGGTGGATGCCATACCTTGCCCGATATATTTTTTAGAAAAAAACGACAAGTTTTCCAGCTAATATTAGTTGTATTTAGAAAATTAACATGTATCATAGCTATCAGAAAAATCAGGTTAAAATAATACTTGCAATAAAATTTCAAAATGACCGCCATTTTGTTCCACACAAAGTTCACATCGATAAATGAAAATTCCTATGCGATTTTCTTATCGTAGGTACGAGTACAGGAATGTCCTCGAGTTCCTTTTCTATTTCCAGTTAGAGCTGTTCATTGCTGTCGAAGGTGAATGAATACACTTTATTCTGTACATTACACCACAGAAAGAAATCGCAGATGGCGAGGTCGGGAGATCTGGTGGGCCACGCAATTGGACCACCCCTTCCAATCCATCGGTTGTTCAACCGGAATGGGGTGGAACGCCATCTTGTTGAAACACAGAGGTGCGGTGAGACCGGCGAGCAAGAACAAGGAACACTTTTTCGGTCAGAGTGTCACAATAGCGATCACTTATCATGGTTTCTTCACTGATATCCACTGCTATATGGCATCAAGTGATGTCGCGACGAATGCGGTCAGGCCCTTTGATCTTATGGGTGCCTCTTCATAAACATGAGGATTGTCTGTCACGTGGTAGAAATCATTGTGATGATTTACTCGACCGGAAATGTTAAATGTGCACTCATCGGAGAAGATGATTTTGTTAGACTGTGAACTCTCTTCACTCTTCTTTCGAAAGATGGTTTGACAAAAAACAAGTCTTGCCTTTTCGTCATGGTCGAAAATTTGCTGCATCTGATGAACCTTGTATGGTTTATATCCATTCTCCTTCAGGGTTTTCCAGACTATCCTATGTGAAACTCCGACATCCTTTGCGATCACTCGCTGTGATGTACGAGGGTTGTCCATAATGGCGTTCACGATCGAATCCATCTTTTCCTTCAATACCCGAGAAGTACGATTTCCTGAGCTAGATCGATGTAAGATGGAACCGGTTTTGAGGAACTTGTCGGACCATCGTCTGATTGTTCTTTCATTAGGGGCTTCTTCTCCATATTCCTCAAAATAGCGTCTTCTTGCTTTTTCGCTGTTTCCGTAAGTTATACAGTGAGCTCTAGCTCTCGACTCTAGCATTTCGTTCGACGTTTTCCATTTCGTCATAAAGTGAAGCACCTGTTTTGAACGGCGTGTATAATCAACTCGTAGGTGCGATTTCAAATTTTGAATAAACTTGGCAGAATTTGAAAGCGCAAGCATCATTGGATGATTGCGAGCCGTAGGAAATTTTAAATTTAAGTGTTAACATAGATATCGTATGCAACTATAAGCATTTAATATGATTTAGACAGTTCATTATTTATATCATAGAAATCGGACAAGGTATGGTATCCACCTTGTATATGACCACTACAAATGAAACCTCAAGTTTGTAAATTGGTCATGAAAGTATTGATGATACATGTGTGCATGTTTTGATGATAGCTAAGTCTGTCAGCTTTTGAATCTTCCAAAATCTCTGTTACATTGAGACTGGAGATTCGAACTCCAGATGCATGAAGACCGACATAATGCTGATAGATGGCAATTGATTATTTTATATATACCCAATTGTTGGAATAGTACGCCAAGGAGTGCCAAGTAACATTTTGAAGAATTTTTTTGTTTTCCCAGGAGAATCTAGGTCTAACTTAAATATTTTAGATCAAATAACATTGAGTAGAAAATTCATTTTTAAATAAAATCTAGTGATGATCGTCTTATCAGCGTTGGATGCAAGTCAATGTTCGAGAGACGTAAGGGATCTTCAATACCATATTTCTTTGTTTGCTCATCAATATTTTCTTGGAACTTTGTTCCTCTCTCTTAGAGAATTGCAATCAAGATCAAAAACGGCTGAGACTTAAATATTAAAAAGAAGCGGCGTCAAGAATTTACTTAAGATTTCTGGGATTCGATTAATCGCAATCGGATTTCGAATTCTTTAATTGAAGATCCAAACTATACTCAAGTAGCATCAGTGGTTGGATAGACTAGTATCCATCGGTAGGATATTCGATTGAGCTACGTTTGCACAAGAACCAATTGGTGAATTTTGATCCGTGCCATAAACGCCATTGAACGAAACTTTCGAAGAGCTGTTATTGCTTTTTAATTGAAACTAGTTTGGTTTCATGAGGCATCCACGTCCATTTGCGTTCACTGATAACGTTCAATGATAACTAAGATAGATAACTTTCATCTCAAAAGTCAATGCACTCGGTGCACTGAAAATTGTAAAACTTTACACCAAAAAATATGTTAAAGATCTTACATTTCCTGACCAGAAAGTATCAGACTTGCTAAGTCCTATCTTTTGCAAAATAAGATCTTTTCAGATCTTACCAGTTGATAATTGAAATTAAAAGAAGTCAATTAAAATTTAAAACTTGAAGTCCGAATATAATGTGGAGATCAGACGACATCAATGGTCTTGGTTGTAAAATGACCTTGATGGAACATAAGTGCACTGGATAAATGTAGACAAACTATACTCAATGTATAGTTAATAGTTTATAGTTTTTAGTTTATATTTATAGTTACAATTATGTAACGATTGTCTTGATTTTCATTTATTCAAATAAACGCTTTCTATTCTATTCTATTCTATTCTACAAACGAAAAATAAAAGACTTTTTTCTACTTAAAAGATTTCTAAAAAATCACAAATAAGATCTTGTAAGATCTGATAAGATTTGCTAATTAAACTTAGCAAGACTGATACTTTCTGGTCAGAACTTGTAAGATTACCGTAAGATTAGTAAGATCGTCGTAAGATTAGGTAAGTCATTTCGTCTAGTGTCACACTGTTTTTCTGCAGCCTCTGCCAGGCAGGAAACTCCCCCATCCTTCTCCAAAAAATATGAGTACACTTTCGATTTTAATATGCGCTTTGCAGCCATCACACACGATTACCGTGAGGGTAAGAGGCAATGTTCTCAAACAAACCAGCATTTCATTTTTGTCTTTGATGTGACCTTTGGTGCGTAGATGTGATCGAAGCTAGGAAGGCTTGTCTTCTCTACTAAATCACCGAGTGAAAAGACAATCCTTTTTTCATTATCACGGCTAATTCCCTCAACTTTTACAAGCTTTGCATGCAGCAGTGTCTCTGAACTTTGGTTTCACGCAGAAAGTTGATATCAAGGCAGTGACAGCCATGCACGAGGATAAATAATTTGTTTGTATGATATTTCGGGTATAGCTATAGGCCGGAGTCCGGAGCACTAGGTGACATGCCACGCGTAATTACGGAATACTCCAAACATCCGTAGCTAAAGACATTCTATTCTTTTACTCGCGTACATATGTGGTGCACTACGAGTCAGAAATCATTTGATCTGATGCTGTTAAAACATGGGAAATCTTTATGAATACTCGCGGGCGAGCGTTTATAGTTTCCGCGTGGTCTACGTTGCCGCTTAAACTACGGATGAACCGCTAAGCATGTTCTGTCTTCCCTGAGCATGAAATTGAGGTTCTATCACATTGTTCAGCCTCTGATACATGCAGATACATGAGACGTAAAGTCTATATAACAGGACTGCCGACAAATGTTGCAGCAATGTCACGCATATCCACGGATGTTTAGGGTCATGTGTAATTACGCGTAGTTTATGCGTGAATTACGCGTAATTGAGCGTGGCATGTCACCTAGTGTATGGAAAGTAATCACAGCCGCGTTTAATGGGTTCCACTAAGTTTCCACTATTTATAACCTATGCTCAGTAATAAAATTTGTTATCAGTGGCGTCGCGTGCTCCCTGACCAAAGGCCTTCACTCGGCATTGGAATACTATTTCTATACAAAGCACTTTTATGTCACAACATTAATTTTCATAAAAGCTGAATTTTTAATAACAATTTTCCGAACATCATTTTTTAAGGTCAAGTGAAAGTGCACATGAGAAGTGATTGCCCATGTCTCTTAACCGCCTTACTCAAGGAGATCACTATATCCCCTCTCTGTCCAGACCACATTTTCTCGAGAAAAAAGGAGGCAAGGTCAATAGTTTCTTGCGTTTTTGACGGCCGGTCAGCCACTCACATGCTTGAAATTTTGATGCATTAAAATGTCTTGTGTATTTCTTATTTCTTTCTGTGTGGTGTGAGTTCTTTCAATTTCATATCAGGTGTTGGCCTACCTTGCTTGACGACTGTCATCTTTTCAGTATATTCCCTTGGGATGAAAGGCATGGTTATGATCTCATCTGCAATACTAAACATAGCGTCACATCAATCACGTATAAACAAATTATGGAATTCTGCCGAATCTGAGTGTTCGAGTCAGATGCATTACTCTGCATTCATTGAAGAACGCTCATCATCTGATCGCAGTCTTGTCTGAGCGTCAGCCATCTGCTACTGTTGACGTAGTGCCTCTCTGACATAAAGAGAATCCAGGAACAATTGGGTTGCACTTCCCTTACTATATTTAGGTACCGCGCCTCGATCAAGAATCGTGTAGAATTTCATTGCAAAAATTGGAGAAGGCAAAGCATCATGTCTATCGGGAAAGCCAATAATGGCGCGGGCGCGTGCGCTTACTGCCTCACACGCACACAACTCTCTTTTCGCTGTCTGAACACACGACTAGCTTGTGTGTCTAATTGTTCGAAGAAAACAGCTGTGATTCAAGCACGTGCTGCAAAACTGTTGAATGAGGTTGAGCGTCTGACTTCGAGACGGAAAGCTGTGCACAGCTGTCACGAGAAGCTATCGAATTTGGATGAATGATGACACTTTTCATTTTTATAAATGTTGGTAAATAATTTTTGAGGATGCGCCGAAGGCCTCGCACGTACGGAGAAGACGCCACTGTTCGTTATGTATCTTTGATGAAACGAATTTCATTTTCGATATCAATTGCCGTTTGGCTGCGAGTGGTTGCTATCATAACCTCGTGACATGATCACCGATTGAAACAGAGATTGCTCTTCGGCCTATCACTTTAATATCTTTCTAGAATCTGATCAATCCATTTACTTAAGGTTGACGTCATTCAATTGTCATGATGAATGTTAGTGACTTTAATATTTTTATGTGACAAGCGAGTGCATTCTACGATAAATTTGATGATTCTATGTAACCCTTAATTGTCTACCTTTGATCGCGGTCATCAAAATTCTTCAATGATGACTGTAAACACAGTTATCACCTTTAACAGTTATGATGATTACATAATTCTCATCGATGATATAAAAACTGATCATTATAGAAGACTCATCTTTGTATTTCAAATCAATACGAAACTCACACAAAAATGGCCGGAAAGATACTCGTGCTAAGACGCGTACAATGAAGTGCATAGGTTTGAAATGGTTACACCCGAGAACTACTTTGCGTTAATTACATAGATACAAACTATTGTAGCGGAAGACAAGACGCTGAAAGAATTTAGTCTTTGCACTTTGTGACTAGCACTTGGATGGAAAACAAGGATGACCGACATAGATATCAACAAGGCGATATCAAGATCTGCGCAATTCTTCACGCTTCGTAGTGGGGTTCGTGGGCGCAGCTCCACAGTTGATTGAAGCGCAGTCACGGGTCGCCTTCACCATCATTTCCCGGATTAATGCTGGCCATGTCGTCGCCAGAATCTCTCGGTTATCTTCCACGGAGACGCTCTCCTGTGCTATCCTGCGGAGCAGGTGGTGAGCGATGTTCATCTTTGTCTCAGTCACAGTTTGTCGGTTCTCCTTGTTCTCCTGATTGGTGTACACGAGGCCTAGCTTGCCTACTGACAGATCGACGCTTTGTGGGATGAGGTTTCCAGTCGCGGCCTGCTGTTGCTGCTGTCGTCGCTTGGCATCGGTCAGGAGCGTGAGAAGATGCGCTTGAGTCAGCTGAGAAGTGGTCATGTGCGCAAGGGGTGAGAAAAGACGTTCAGCGGACAATACTTCCGCTGGCTTCACTTCTTCACCATTGATTCGGCGGAGACCGAGGTTGGAGAGTCGATAGAGCAAGAAAGGACGCCAGAGAGTGAAGGCGGTGAGGGGATTGCCCTCTGGCTCCACTGTGATGCTCTCCAGACGCCGGACACTGGACAGAGCGCTGATCTGAGCCAGCGAATGCAGATTGGTAGAGTGGAAAATGAGAGTGTGGACAGCTGGGAAGCGAGCCCGCAGCTTGTGCAAATGTTGAGCGATTTCGTCGAAGTCCAGGAAAGAGAAACGGACAGTGGTGATCTGTCCAGCAGCTTGAAGTCCCCATTGACGATCAAGAGCTTCCAAGGAGCCTGAGGCATAGAGATGAAGCTGATCTCCTCCTTGCACTTCCGCCAGGTGGCACGACGGCACGCCGGCACCCGGAGGTACCACTGAGGGAATCTCCGACGGCTCGCTGAAAGGAATTAGGAGATCATCAACAACGAAAGGAGAGAGGAAGTCCCTCATACAACTGACGATGTGACGTGTTGGTTGAATGGAAAATGATACTATTGTCCGTGATGTCCATGAGATATTCATTCATCAATGTGTAGTCTGTACCAACATTTGTTGTGAGGATCGCCGGGTCATCTGATTATGGTTGCATGGTCTGACCTGACATGGTTTTAGCTTATTAGACTCATCCTTGTATTCTTACTTAATTATTACCTTATTATGGACGCATATTACTTTATTATGGACCAAATTAATATGTGATGATGGTTTAACGTCACTACTCCCCATACTGTGGGCTTGAACGCTTCTGACATAGTCCGACTTTAATCTGGAATGTTGTGATATTTTAGTGCGGATGCCCTTCCTGCCGAATTCCAATGAATCGTTCGGGGCTCGACCTCTGGACTAAAAGATCGCTAGGTCAAGCACTTGACCACTGTGCCACGGAGATTGATGTCCAATTGAAATGTATTAGTGATAATGGACGGTACGCGAACAACAATACACAAGCTCTATTTTCTCCCATTATTAAGCATTACTGCACTTTTGGATGCAGCTAGCATTTCGTTATCTTCTGCGCACTTAACTCTAGCCGACCCTTGAGAGAAGGAATCAGTAGAAGCTTTGATAATAGACAGGAAAGTCTTGAATGCATCTTCAATTCATAGTTTGTCATGAGAGCAAGAAAGTTGACTGCAAGTTCATTCACTTAAGAATCAGTGTGAATTCAGGGCACGTTTATTGTATTCTGAATCAATAATTGACATTCGAAAATCAGTCCAGTGACAACAAATCAGACAGAATCAATATGGAGCAATTTCAAAGGAAGATTCAAAGACATAAACGAGAGGGCATGGCGCCAGGGGCCGCAAAGACGAATTTATGAGGCGACATCAGTTTGGTTCCGTTCCTTCGATTGGCATCCGCTTTCTTTATTCCAGTGATCAACTTGTGGTGTGGATTTACTGAAAACGTTAGTACGTTTTGGGCCCTTTCCCAACAGCCGAAAATCATCGTGAACATCTTGGCTGAAGATGACATCAAAAATAGTCAACAATTCATCATTTCAAGAAAGTGAATGGATGTATCGACTGCCGCACATTATAGATGAAGCAACTAACAACTACTTCAGCTATTTTCATGCCACTATAACAAGCGAGGCAGAACTATGTTGGCAGCATTCAAAATGTGTAATAGATTGCGATATACACCACTCTCCTACCAAACATCTATACAGGAGGAGATTTCCCGCCTTTGAAGTAAGATTTCCAGTATTCAAACATGATATTCAACAGCACAAGTTCTCCAGCGTACTATATCAACAGTTATTGATTCGTCATGTAAGAGCATAAGAGTATAAACCAGGAAAAGTTGGCGAATTGACTAATGTGTGCATTTTGCGACTTCAAATTATTGAGAATTCACACCGACTTTCACTGCAAAAATGGCTGCATAGCGAACTAATTACTTAGAAATTTAGATTACTTGGAAAATTGATTTAGATGCATCTCAGTATACGAATAATCACTACAAACACAAATGATAAGGAGATATGCCCATGTAGATCATGAGAAAGGTATCAAAAATGAAGCAGATATGAAACAGCTGATTAATCCTTAATTGCCAGCGTTGCCGTGGGGGACATTTCAGACCGCACACCAGCCCATACCAATAGAATAACCTGTGACCTAATTATAAAATGTTGCTGTCGATCCAGTTTATTTCAGAAACAATTTTAAGACATAAATCCTGCATTACTGCTCACATAAAGGAAACCACAATTTCATATAAATTAGCAACTAGGCTAGAAAGGAAGAACCCTATAATTACTGCTGGTCGTCTCAGCAGGGCAATGTTTAGATGAAATGTTATAATACCAGTATGTACTTATTTTTACAAGAAACTCAACACCAGTTCGCTATTTTGATATTTTTTTGGATTTGTTTTTTAATTCGCTGTTATGATATTAAGTCATTATTCCCAGTCTGCATAATGCAAAATCAATAATTCTTAAAATTGAGAAGGACACATTATGTATGTTATCCGAATCATTTTCAGTCCATATACAGTCAATCGTTTCAAGAAGGACCACTAAAATCCCTCGCTGTAGGTAATCGTGATCTTTCACAACATCGGACATGAATATTTGTCAATTATTTTATCGTTTGCCCTAACCGTTAGTTGTAGTTTGGGGTCCTCAGAGACCCCATAACTTCTTCAGACAACAGTGTCTCGAGAGAAATTGATTTTTACCGCACACAATTTCTTGATTTTTTAATATTCACACATTTGGCTTTTTTGATAGAATACACGTGTCCCTTTCTCTTGTCGGTATAAAACGCTGATTGTTAGTAAGCGCTTGGGTCCTTGGGGGATCCCACCGAGAGAACTATTTCTATACCAAATGTGTCCTAGATGCGTTCGTGACACGATCACGACCCGAACAGAAACATGACATGGGAACGATCGTGTTTCGTGACGTGTTGAGCCATATTATTCGTGTTCGTGCTTTGACAAATAGAGTCGTGCTTTATTTTTGTGTTGACAAAGATTTACTCACAGTTATAAGTCGAGATAATTTGATAACTTAGCCAAATAGCGGTTAAGAGAAGCTATCTAGTCCACGAGGATAAATGATAAATAAACAGCTTTCTGTGTAGTTACACAGCTAGGTCGGCTGAAGACCAATGCATGTATACAACTGAGTAGCTGCTACTAGTAGCCTGTAATAATCTCCCATTGAATGTGAGTGTTACTTTCGTGTTAAGGTAGGGAATTTCTAATTCGTTTTGGTGTTCGTGTCCTGCTAGAACAGTGTGTTCCTGCTCATGGTCGTGTTTTGTCAGAAGCATTTCGTGTCATGTTAAGGACAAATTTCCAGCTACCGCACGGCTCTAATGTTCATTGAGGGGAAATAGAACCTTTTCTTTCTTTCTTATTCTTTTCGTGTGTGTATGGAATTCAATGTGTGTTATAGAAGTCATCGCTTATTGCTATATTCACAAGAGTGAATTTTCTCGTTTGATATTCATAATAAGCGCATTACCGCCCTGCATAAATGGCTAGAATGCAAAGCATGACCCTACGCAAAGTGTCTAAATCCAAACAAAAGGAAAACAATTCCGGGAGTGAATGAAATCAGAGGAACTAAAGCTGACACGAAAACTTCCTCTCTTACAGTGCTGAGCGTTGCAAACTAATACGAGGGAATTAGTCCGGTAGCTTCTGCAGTGAACGAGGCTGAAAACGAGACTTTGAAAGAATAATACACACCCTTTGCCCTGCGAATCTGCGTGTCTGCCGAGTTCTACCTGATTCCTCTTCTGGTCAGACAGGATCAAAGAAAAACACATGTTAATCCAATGGGACGCAGACTGTAGTTTTTGCTTAAAATGATTTTTTCTCATTTTCTCCTAACAAATGAAAAGTACTAAGCTTAGAGTCATACTTTTTGTCATGGAATGACTTCAGGCAATTTCCTATCATGTTCATACAACCTGTCTATGAGGCTAAACATATTCAAATTCGGAAAGTCTCCGATTATCGGCAAACACACGCATTTTGAGCAATTTTATCTACATTCAACCACATTCTGGCATACATTGCCGATAGGAAACATAATAATAACACATGTACATCGTAGGAAATGACCGGAAGACATTTCATGTGAACTATCATGGCTCTAGACTTAGTATATGTAAGCGGAAACATAGAAAATTTCATTGTTATGAAAAACTGTGATCTGCGTCCCATTGGAATTCTCATGTGTTTTGCTTTGATACTGTCTGACAAGAAGAGGAGCCAGGTAGAACTCGGCAGACGTGCAGATTCGTGGTAGGCATAAGGTGTACTTCACTCAGTGAAAGTCTCATTTTCGGTCTTGTTCCCCACAGAAACTGGTGCTGACTGCCGGGCAAGATGCATTTGAATTCTGAAATGAAGAAGTTCACTTGACAGAAACTTGATAACTGTGGTGTATAGTGAAATGAAACTGAATCCGATGACAAATCATCTCTGTGAATGGAAGCCTCAGGATTTTCGTCATAGTGTTGATCTGTCAAGATTTTTTGTTCATCGGCAAATTTGAAGGTGATTTGTGAAATAGTAGTGAGAATTTAGCAACCAGCGGCTATAATTGTCGGGTGAAACATTTGGTGTACGAACATGCTTCTGCTAAGTGCAGGAACATTAGTCATAAAAATTATTCGTCAAACGTGGAGTTGATGAAGTCTGCTTTATACGCTTGATGAAAAATTTTGACCGAATAAGTCCTTGCAGTCAACATCATCAGAAATTGTATCTACATCGCTCAGGATTTTTACCCAAAGTGTCCGTTCACACGTCACAACAAATCATATGATTATTTAAAATACCGTATTTCTTCGAATAATAACCGCGGCTACCATAAAAAGCTGCACATTTCACGTGCGGCTGCTTTTCGAGGGTGGCTACCATTACAAAAGTCCCATGATCAGTAACTTGACTGATGCGATGAGACGAAAAGTTTAACTTGAAATTGATTTCCTTGTTCACCTGCTGACCACTGGTAAATTGATCACTGGTGCGTGCATGGAAATTAATTTTAGCGTTATGGTATGGATAACTCGAACGGAAATTCAGCGAAATTTGCGGTACACGAGCAGAGCTTATTAGGTGGCAAAAACCCTAGAGCTTAACACAGTTTGAATAGGAGAATTTGTCCATTCTCAACTTAAAGTCGCTGTAGATTCGACTCAGGTAGTCGTAGGTTTCTGGTTTCTTCATAATCGGAAAGTTCAGTGTATTGAGAACAACTTTCGTCGATAAGCCATATGTCAGATAACCGTAATTTACAGTAAATCGACGCCAAACGATTAGTTCACCATCTTCTCACCAAGAACAATAGAAAACTGCATGGAGCGAGAAACCGACGGCTGCTATCGACAGTGTAGTTCAGGATCTATCAGTACATCTATATTAAGTTTATTGTATTTAGGAAATGGGTGTGCACGTGTAGCAGCCGCAGCTACTATTCGAGGGCGGCTATTATTATAAGAAATGCGGTAATAACTGATGAGGTGAGAGACAAAGACAGCGCGCGCACATACACACACACTAAATAGTGCATTGGAAAGATGGTCATTCTTCCAACATACAAACATCGATTGCGCTTCGCACGTATGCCTATCATTCAAGAAGTCCTGACTGAAGTTGCATGAAATTTTATTGATACAAAGTGCCCGTAGCTGCGCTTATCTGACACTTCGCCTGTAAATATAAAAAGGTTTCAAACAAACTTGCGGACGAAGAGGGAAGATTACCAACAAGTTGGGGATGATATAATTACATCCGTACAAAGATATCTATGAGACACGTCTAAGCCATGCTAAGAATCACACAGAAACAATCACGGACAGATACAAATCATCAACACTGAAATCGCAGCTACGTATTAAGGATAACTTCTTCGCTAACTGAAGATTCAAGCAATGACTTTGCTGGAAATTTAAAAATAGCTTTAATCCCGTGGGTGCATTTACACGTGCAGCTTTATTGCTGACACTTTTCGATACATGATGAGTCAAAAATAGACAATCACTGAAAGAAAAGATTCAATAATCGTGCTTCGCGCGTCACCAGTCAGACTGCAGACAAGGGCAATTTAATGCATGGTGATAAAGATAAATGCTTTGATCTTATCAATTTGTTATCATCTGAATGTCACTGAAAAGTGTCAGCAATAAAGTTGCACCATGTTCAACTTTAGCAGACACTTTTCACTGACACTCAGATGATAACAAATTGATAAGATCAACGCATTTATCTTTATCACCATGCATTATATTGCTCTTGTCTGCAGTCTGACTGGTGACGTGCGAAGCATGGTTATTGAAGGCTTATCTTGATTGATTGTCTACAGCTTGTCTATAGCTTTCATTGATTGTCTATAGCTTTTATTGATTGTCTATAGCTTTCATTGATTGTCTATTTTTTGACTCATCATGTATCGAAACGTGTTAGCAATAAAGTTGCACGTGTAAGCACATCAGTGCATGAAATTGAGCCGCATTATTAGCGGATATGATTATAAATGTTAGCATTAGACGGTTAATTCGCACATCGATCCGAATGGTCTTTGCAGTTTGCATGCTTTCCTTGCATTTTAAACATTTTACAACACGAATGCACAGAGGGTAGCTGAGGGGTAAACAGTGTGCAGTGATACCATAGTATAGTAGTGATATGACTATCTTGACAACGACACCAAACTCACATCCCGAAGACATAAACTGAGGGATGTGGGTCTAGCATAGGCGTCAAAATACACATATTTTCCAACATACTAGAGGGTATAACAGCATTCTACCATGCTCTAGCCACCTACTTGACTTGGGTGGTTATTTTTTCTTACAAAATGTCAACAGCTATCACATAACACTTTCACAAGGTTAAAAATCACAGCTCAACTAAAAAGACTTATTAACATTATGCTTAGTCAAATTTGAGTTACATCCTTAGTCGAGAAAAGGGAACAGCCCTGAGTCACCACTTCCTCTGACGTCAGTGAGAATTATCAAGTTAGTTCACGGGCTACCCCGACATTTGGTGCAACTCTCGAAGTCATAACCGTCTTTCTGAATACTGCGTATAGTTGCATGCATTTCAGGCTATCATTGCCAAACTACTACCTCGAACGGAATGACAGTAGTATATTGAAACAAAATCAATTCATATTAGATACAACTAATTTACTTTGCCAATTGTTTATCTTGATATAATGCATTTTCAGCTTCATTCAGATTCCAACCCTTGTAACAATATTGAAATTAAATTACCTGTTTTCATCAAGGCAATATCAGGTTTGCTGTTCTGATAGACCTTAACCATAAATGCTATTACACCACATACAAGCATATAAACTAGCAATCCATGACACCAAGCCATTGTTACTGAGTAAGTAGGGCTGTCAGTCGATATTTCAACTGTTATTTTTCTGTGAAAGTCGTTTATATATCTCCAATTCCAAATTAGACGGCCTTAATTGCCATGATTAAGGTCGTCTAATTTGCTATGTAATATCATTGAGGTCGGAGCATTTCACCGACCATCTCCGCATTCCCAGTGAAAATGGCATTGAGTTGATCCCTATGATCTGTAATTTCGACTCATAGATATCTCAAAGCTTGACATGCTTCAATATTCTGAGCTGCATGGGTTATGTAGAAAATTATCATAGACTTGAGTGTTCTACAGATCAAAATCTTGGATTTCTGATGTTATAGAGTCTGGGTTCAGTAGCAATGCATATAATACCTTTCAAATGATCAGCCAAAATCTACGCGCCGACGGTTTAGGCGGTCATTTGAAAGGTAATATATCTTAATTGATGGCATTGAGCATGGTAGAATATGCTTTAGTGAACACATGGGAGTGTTATTGCCACAGCGTACACGCGATTGTCAGCGATAGGATGTGATCACACAGCAGGTATTGAGCTGATGGTAAAGAAGCGACTAAAACATGAATCGCACCGCCTACCATAATTGTAAACGTTTGCTTCTTCCAAGACTCAGGCTGTCGAATTATAATCAGAGAGAACATTGCTTCATTGCGATGTTGCAGACTAATTTTCGGTAAACTCATTTACAAGGACTGATCACCAGAAAGGTGCATTTACACGCGCAACGTAATTGCTGACACTCAGAAGATAACAAACTGATGTGATCAATGCATCTCCCTTTAACATCAGTCATGAAATTGATATTGCCTAGACTCCGTTTGATGACGCACGAATCACAATTATTGAAAGCATGCTTTTGCTTCCATTGTTTTTCATTCTCTTCTGACTCATCATGGATCGAAAACGGTCAGCAATAAAGTTGCCCGTGCAAACGCACACTTAGAGCAGACATTGCATTGCTGCCAATGGTCAGCAGAGTTTGGTAGCAGCACATTTTAGCTTGTTTTGATAATATCAAAGTTATGGGTATATTCAGGTAGTCACTTTTATGCAAAATTTATTTGAAGGTATTGAGAAATTCAAAATATTCTTTCGAGAATACATTGCAACCATTACCTATCTTCTACATCTAATGTTCATGTGTTTAACATGAATTCCTGGAGACAAGGAAGTCAAAATCTAATTTCTAACCTTGTCGATACTATGGAAATCTTTTCTCTTCATTAGCCATGCATTGAAATTAGTTTCTTGAAATTATGCTGAAAATTGTAATTTTAATAAATCAAATGCCGTGAGACGTACATTGGGAGTACGTCAGACCGCTTCACATTCGAGTTAAGGAGCATCTCCAGTCGTCCAGTAGCTCCGTGAGTGTACATAAACTTACATGCGGCTCAACCTTCAACACTGAAGTAATTGGCCGTGCAAAGGATCAAACGTCCTTGAGGATCTTAGAGGCGGTGAAGATCCGAGAGCGAAGACCATCCATCAACTCGCGCCATGAACGGGAGGAACTTAGTGACCTTGTATTTTAGTTCCTTGTTTATTTATTTTTTATTATTTTCTTTTCTTTGCTTGTTCTTTTATCGTTCATTCGCTCACCTACCCTACCTGTATCATCTACTTGTAACTTTCATTGCTACATTAAGTGCATTCTTGTACATTTTCTTAGCTACATTTGCATGCATGCTTGTTGTGTCGCTTGTCGTTTTAGATTGCTCTATAGACATGTTTGTGCACTTTGCGTCCTGCGTCAGCTGTTGATCACGTGATCATCAGCCGATAGCTATTCACTGTCACTATCGCTGGTTTACATTGTAACTGCCGCACCTGAACGAAGAGGTTGACCTCGAAAATTTGTGCAAATACGTCATATTCAGCAGCAACGGCTTCATTTTTTCTTATCGCAATTGTAATTTTAATTTGAAACACAAAAAATCAAAATGTCACTTAGTGTTGAACCTAGAAGGTTGGAAATCTTAGAGCAATAAAGAAATGGTCCATACATTCCACTCGTGGTATTTGGAATGTTTATTCACACAACTGTACATTTCATCAGGTCAATCGACGCTCATTCGCACAAACGAGCAGAAATTTCCTAAAGTTGGCCCTTCCTAGAAAAGCTAAAAACGTCCTAGGTTTGACAGATCAAAGTTTGAGCCAAATTCTCCTTAAAAATAACCACCCCCCGTGGGGGGGGGCGGCTCAATGTGGATACACTACATCATACACAAGATGTTGAATGGATACATGACCTTTGAATATTCATCAATTGACAGAATGTGAGTGTCGAAGGTGCCGAGATTCAATTATATCACGTCAGTGCTGTTATAGAACACATAAAATTGGAACACTTCCCCCTTGGTGCAATATATAAAATTATATGTCAAAACAGGTGTCACTGTAGAAAATATCATCAAATTAAATCAAAAATCAAAACAACAAATGCGAATGCAACGATTTCACGTGACTTTCAGCCTTTGACCAATGTGAGACAAATTCTTCGGTTTTGCTTCATTAAGCTTCAGATCGTCAAATGATCGTGATACTTTTAACTTGCCCAATCGTTTCATTTTTCATATATTTCGATGTTTTGAGGCTACTTGCAAAGTCAAACTTGTACTCAATAATGAGAGGACATCAACGAATCTCTGGTTTAGGTACAAATGGGTTAGCATGAATGTAACATACGTATGGAAGGTCAGCGGAACCGTCTACCTAAAAATTAAGTACCAATAACAACCTTTCGAATACATTTTCGCTAGAACATTAGGACAGTCTGAGATGCTGAAAATGATCACAATGCTTCGTTGACAATCAATGACTTTCACATAGAGATACGTTCACAGACTTGATTTAAGCAAGGTGCATGAAATAGGGCCATGGTTCCTTCGTTTGATTTAATGTCTCATCTAGCAAGCCTCCATAATATGAGAGGCTGCGCGAAATCTCAAAATCCAAAATGTTTCATGGGTCGATGCTTTTTATCTTCAGCTACTTATTGAAGACCCCAGCTTCATAGACCACAGCTTATTATCTGCTTTAATTAACAATTATTAGCATTTTTCATATATTTCAATGCATTAGATTTTACTTACTTTTCATTTATACATTCATTTTTATTCAAGCATTTTTTAGTTTTTTATGTTTTAAAAGGGTAGGAAATTGCAGGCTGGAAACTGCCAAAAAACTAGCTACATTCATTTTACTGCTGTCTGTTTGATCGGGATACTTTTCATCTAGTTTCACTTGATATATTGTACACTATCATTGAATAAAGGACTTGGCATAATCATAGAAGGAGGAGAACTCCTTGACGTCGATTGGCGTAACAATGAAACCTCCTACCACACTACACAGTCTCCTGGTTTAGGAGCGACCTGTCCCACAAACAACTTTAGGTGCTGTTTATCACCTGCCGTGCGGTGTTGGAGGAAAAGGGTCGTCAAGGAGGCTGCAGCCCTCAAACCATACTAAGTCATATTCTCTAGTATTTCGCTGAACCGTAATTTCTTCTATCTTCCCATTTTACGTCACTTAACTTTTACACTACTTATTGTGCAAGTGTCATGCTTTATCTGTATTAGTTGACTTGGTATTTCTTCTAATGTCTATGACCTCAGACTATGTGTCCTTAGTTTATCATCTGTGTATGGAACTTGCTTGTGCTGTGACTGTTACTTAACATAATGCGAGTGATGAGCATCATTCGCTTGACTTAGCCTGACCCTGTTTCTTGATCTTGATATCAAACGTGTACACTGACTAGGCAACTGAGTAAACTAAACAAGCTGCGACGGCTTCATCTGCGTGAAAGTGAAAATCAAATCCTAGTCATCGAATTGAGGAATCCTTTATCCTCACGAGCTACTCGTATTGTGGTGACTTAATACTGTGTAAAAGAGAAAATAAATATATGCGAAAATAATATCAATTGTCAACGCCAAAGAAAGCACTACAGTTAAAGAACGGAAGGGCATTCCATTCGGTGCAAATTACCGTGGCAACCATTGAACGCTGGAAAACAATCTCTCAGGTTGAAATTCAGGATGTCAAAGCAAATTGAGGCACTAGATATTGTACCCATCCTTGACGGAGGGAAAATCCGCCGAAAATGTGCATTTTTGGTGTCAATAACAAATGTTCTGACCATCTGAAATGACGAAACAGAAAACAGACATCGCTGCGGGAGCTCATCCTATAATGCTTGTCTGGTGGTCATCTGCTAATCTGAAGTGTTATTCATCAATTTGAGGATGACTTTGGATGTATTCCGAGGATATCACTACTCAAAGGTCAGATTTGATGCGACAGTGAGTCCAAATCTTCAACTAGCTGGTTAGATGCAAAAAGATAAAGACAATATAAGTCTTCGGATGCATGTGCGGCGTTTAGCTGATACACAGTGCAATAATTAAACAAAGCAATTTCATAACAATTCTACAGCAGTCAGATCGCATGAAGAAAATAGGTCTGCCGTTCTTCACCAGGAAATACATCAAACACATCTTGTAACTGATGTGTAAAGAAACTTGTAAACTTGTATTTAAGATCTACGAAAATGTAAATGGTAATGTTACCTGATGCAAGTATTCCTAAGTATCTTGTTGTAGATTAAAAATAGAAAAGAGCATTTTAAATTAAATTGGTAATTTTACGTTTCAAAATTCGCGAAGGAATTTGTTGTGTTATCGATAATACTGACACAATTTGAAGTAGAATCACCCGAAGGGATCTTAATCAAAAGTACAGTATTTTAGGCGGATTTACCCAAAAACGCTGTTAGAATTTTTATTGCCAACAAAAACAATACAAAACTATCAGTCTACTGTTATTTTTTAAACAGTAGTGTTATTGAACACTATTATTGGCTGAAATGTTACAAAACATCCATTTAAAGGTGTCAAGAACAAATTTGAATAATTTCGTGAACATTCCTTGTAGAAAAGGAAGATCTGTTCCTCACCTAAGAATTCTTGGCTCATTGGTTGGTGTTGATGCAGATTCCTCTGTGTCACAAACACTAGTGGTTTTACTACTACTCTCAAAGCCAGAGTCTTGAGTAGTCACAGACGGGGAATCCGTGACGGGAGTATTTCCACTGCTTCTTTCAATCCCTGACGGCAACGCGGTGACGGTGGCAATCGCCATCATCGCCCTCGCACTTCCTGGTCGGCTGTATCTTCCAGATCTTGGACGCGAAACCACTTCTTCATCAGCGGATGTTAGAGCGGAATTCGGCCGTCGTCTAGTAGGCGTCAGCTCATCAGTCGACCGTGTTTCTTCCCGTCCACTGTGACCGTCGGGAGAAGATCCTCCGGCACCTTGTGGCCCAGGAAGACAAACTGTGGTGACGTGAGTGGCATACAGTTCCGGAGGATTCTTGCTGCCGCGAGAGAACCCGCTAGGAACGGTGCCACGAGCTAGCAGGGATGCCTGCATGGATTCCCACTGCCGACGTGCATTGGTGATAGCCAGCCGCCTTTTCTCCTACAAGAAAAATGAATCAATTCTCATGTGAGATTCGGAGAACAGCAATTAAAAGGAAGTGGAGCGCTATGTTTCAATTAAAATCATTAATTTCACACACTTGATCATGATGATGAACTAATCAAAATGAAAATCTAGCAAGTTGAAATTGAAGAAAAACTTTGTAAAGTGTAGACTCCGTTGGTTCCCATGTTTTCTGATTCAAAATCAAGAGGATTCGCTCTCCCGTAATTCAGAATTTCATTGTTTCATGAAGCAGCAATACACCCAAATACGGATCGTATTGAAAGAAAGTCCAATATTGACAATGGGCTTGATAGCATGGTAACTGGAACACATACACGAACTCAGGACGTCGGTATGTTCGGCGCAATGCAGCGAGATTCTGCCATCTTAGCAGATCAAGCAGATTTTTACTTGTCCAAAAGAGTCTAATATTAATGTCCATCACTTCAACGCTGTGGGGCCGCAATTGATGTTCCCTCTTTCTCACGTTCTAGCACTACCGTTATGTTCATGGTAGTGGAAACGGAAAGGTTGACTTCCTTGGCAAATAAATCTCACTGTATTGCGTCGAAAATGCAGAATTTGATGAATAGAGACATGAGTAAGTGTCAGAAGAGATGGTCTTTCGGAACGAAGCGTATTGTTTTTACTTAATAAGACCAATAAAAGCCGTTATTAGAAGGGAGAGCTTCCATTTGATGCAAACAGGGAAGAGATCGTCAAGTGTTGACAATGTATGAAGAATTTTGCCATTGCAGCATTCAACGTCACAGTCATAAAGTTATCTTATTCGTGAAATAGGACCAGACAAATGTCTTTTGCTTACCATGATCGAATTACTGCATTATGAGTTAAGATGACGATCATCACAAGTTAACGGAAAATGAAGTTGAAGTTCAGTACTTTAGCGGATCATGTTAAGCGAATTGAAATTTCGGACTGGAATGGCGCCGACATAGATTTTGAGGACATAGCGTGACTCTACAGAATCCGATGACAAGGTTGACACCTTAAAACAATGATATACACTCTCAAAAGCAATGGCTAGAGCATTGTTATGGCAAGTCATATTTTGTTACTTTTCAGATATTCTTTGCATAAATGATGTTGTCATCACTTCAGTTGTTTCTACTGATTCTGAGGCAGGAGCATTCGAAGATGGAGCAATCTATTTAACAGGTTTTCACTTCAAGGCTTTTTGATACAACAAAACTTCCTTTATGGGCAAATGACATGTTGCTTGACTCTTGTCATAAGCATGTAACGTCGACAGTTCACAGTCCTTTACACTCTGCTGTGTTAACTTAGAATATGCAACAAGTTGCATTAAATTTATATTAAACAGTGAAAAATGCTCACTCTTGTGAGATTTAGAAGAAGAAAGCAATCACGCAGCTGAAATGTTCTATCTATAAGCTTACTTTGAATAGAAAGTCCATCTGCAAATAAGTAGGCTACATGCAATTCCGAATACATCCACTGCATTGAACCAACTAAACATCTTTATTTCGAAGCAATACTACTGTGTATACGTGGATAACGTAGGCATGATGGATATACATAAAGCGTTGACATTACCGGCTATCATTGCTCCCGGAACTTACCTTCAATTCATTCATATAGTCGCGCCACTGAAAATTTTGTAGCAATATCAACTTTTCTGAGGGCGTGTGGAATGATATTTTGCGTACTACTGTAGCACCTCAAAGGATCTTAGAAGAACACAATTCCTTAGATATGTTTACTCCATTGAAACAATGTCATCGCTCAAAACATCAGATATCAATGTATTCAATCAGCTGATTGAATTCAAATTTGGACTCCGGAAGGTTCAGTAATTCTCAGATCTTAAAAACAAAACTTTGTTTGATGCATAAAGAAGCTGATCGACAGATATTGATCAAAATAAGTTTCATTCTTATACTCCTGCGATGTTGGCCATCATCATAAATGTGTTGCCGAAAGACAGTATCATCAATACTCTGAAAGTGTCCAAATGCATGGATGAGGAGGACCTCAGGGTGATAATATTGTCATTAATTTATCATTTATATTCAAATGGCTGAAAATTATGTCTATGGCATTTCTTCAAGTGTTTACTGAACATTTCCAATTGGTACCAAATATCTGCATTAACTCCTAGAAACTTGACAATCTTAGATAAAGTTATGAAAATACATCAAATATCTTGCAAGGAAAGCGCTAATGTTGGTGATTAGCGAGAACAAAAACAGCCGCTTGCGAATCTGATGCAAAGAAAAAGAAAGAAGCCGATGATGATGAAGAATATTGCACATGTGAAATACAACATCAAATGACAAGCAAATGTGCGCAGCATTATCAGTTGGGAAACCGCAAACCTACAGGAGCCCTCTACATGGTCATCACAGGTTAAACAACTATCCCGCGAACAGAAGACAACAGAAATCCTCTAAAACGTTTCAAATTGTCAAATCGACTTCAAATAGCAAATTGGAAACACATTTTCGTACTACATTTGAAATGATTTCATGAGCTGTTGGTTGCGATCCGACGCACCAAGAATCGGTTCGTTTCGAAATTTTAAATCGCTGATTGCCAAACTGACAAAATAACTCCTCCGTACATTGAAGCTGATTTGTAAGAAATATTCCATATTGTTTCCATGATTACCCATTTTCATTTGTAAATTGCTGTTCAATATTGTTCGTTTTGCGGTTGGATGGCATCTATGATAAGTTGGATACGTCTATGCATTTCTGTATGTCTTCGTAGAGAGGTGTTCGCATCTGTCAGTAGTCAGCACGAAAACAGTAATCGAATGATATTAGCAACACAGGCAAGCGACTCGAAGACTGCGGAATTACTTGAACGCTTTCATGGTCGCTGTTAATAATCAGAGGTAGCACTATCCATATGAACTATGTGGACTCAGACATATTCAAATAAACACGGATATATCATACGTAACAGCGCTAGCGTCCACCTAATCGCGCTGCAGTATAGGGTCATTCCACCACGATTCACCTAATTTTCGGAACATTTTAAGATAAGATAATATATATTTCAAAAAAATGAAAATCGCAAGTGGACATGAGTAGTATTTTGTGGCTGTTAGTCACCGACTTTGCTGATTTTCGGATATATGTTTCCTATGCATTGGAAAACCTGAACTATTAGCTTCCAGTATTGAATATAACGGGATCTAGAGTTAATAGCTTTTTATAAATTTAATTATCTTCCAAATTTTTGAAATTCTCAAAATTTGAATTTTTACGCCGCTGTAACTTTTTTCTGCATGTTCGTTACTCAACCATACTTTGCATGCAGCAACAGATCAGTATGAAGGAATTCTTGAAAGAATTTCAATGGGTAACTTGCATGTATAAGGGACCTACATGGCTAAAAATTGGTGGAAAAAAAGGGCTCGCGAAAAAACACACAAAATTTAAACTTATCTTACAACTTTTTATGTTCTTGTTTCCCGTAATAACTATGACAATTGTGTTGCTGTATATCAGTGTGGTTCACATCTGTGATCTTAAGAGGTAACCAGAATACAGAAAGCTACACCAGGCGTTCAAAAGGTGATTTCTCAAAAAATGCAAAAAATAGCTGTTTTTTTAGCGTGGCTAGCTTTTTCCTGTATGCCAGTTTTGACTGCAAATTGATACTGATGAAACTCAGAAACATGCTCAATTACTTGTAGAAGAAATTTGATAAAGTAACCGATAGTTAAAGTGGTACAAATTGGCCAATTTTGATTTTGCACATTTTTTCAATATATGCTGTCAATATTACATACATGTAAGTAGTGTCGAGAAGTAGCATTTATAGTGCAATAGTACTTGAAAACGTAAAGTTGGTGTGCGGCAAGAAATTATTCCCTTTGACAGATATGATATATGAAACTTTGATATATTGCAATAGAGCCAAATATGACCTTCGAAGTTCGAGTTTTGTTGGACTAGATATGCTTTATCAATCAACATTGTACTTTTGAACAGTAAAGTTTGTGCGAAATGCTCAGGATCGATTTATCTTACTGTTTTCTGAAGTAATTAATTGCTTTTAGCATTTTCAATTACTATAATGTTTGAGATATCATTCGCAGCGAACCGGAGAAGCTCCCTAATGCATTTGTAACAAACACTATTTCAAAGTTGATGTAGAAAAATATGCAAGACAATTCGATTGTGATGGAAAATAATTTGGTTGTAGGAAACATGTAGAATCTCTTTCATTAACAGATGACTGATTTATACTTGAGAATTACCATGATCATCAGTTAGCATCGAAACATCCTTCATACAGGAAATGCACTTTTGATCACACCAATCAATAGGTAAACCTCAAATTGAAAACAATAGGCCTATTGATATTTTAGTATTATGATATTGTGAGAATATTGATCATGAGAAGCCACTCCATTCCGCTGAGGTTTTTCAACAGCATTCTAAATTGATCACGTAATAATCACATTAAAGTGGCTATATATGCTACCCAAACACATGGTCTTAGTGGACAAGCATACATTTAAATTGCTACCTGGACAAGAATGAAATGTACTCGCATGCCTTTTTATTACCAAATACATGAAAAAGCATCTCAATTTGCATTAATTTTGAAAGGCTGGGTAGAATCCCGCTTTAGCTTGTTTTCTTTTTATGAAACCGACAATCCTGAGTTACTTTTGTTTAGCGTGCAGTTTTATGAAAGGCTTAAAAATTGATCCGGTTTAATTTTTCTAAGAACAGGAATAATTTGCTTACATTCAATCGTGTGAGTGATTTATGAATCAGAGGGATCAACAACACCAATTGTTAATATCAAACGTGATCAATGGTTCACATGGGAAATTGATTATGATACCTAAAATATTTGTCCACGCCTGCTTCTACCCATTTGGGAAGTCTTCACTTTTTAATTTCAATTTACGTGAGTGAATACTTGAAATAATTATTAGCTAAATTACAAATGTAAAATGACATGAAATTCAGTCACTCAGTCGTCGCCGTGTAAAATCGATGTATCTTACCTATACAAGCCTGCATCTCCACATGAAAAGTCTGAACTATTTTATTCAGGTGTGATTCAATAATAGCGGTTCGCTAAGTAGATAACGATCTCGAATATGATGAGTGAAACGTAGGTGAGAGATTCTCAGTACCATTTAAAAATACAGAAGGGTAGCATATATATGAGATCCGTGACTGATTGTGACTACCAATCAGTAGTAAGGCAACAGTGATACCTGGGAAAATATTGCTGCTACCAAGAAAATATCAAGAAAATGAAGTTCGAAATTCTGTCGACAATACATTAGGTGATCTATTAGAGTCTACTACATTAATACTAACGGTTCATGGGCTTCGCTCAGAAAACATTCTGCGATACTGAGTCAGTCAAAAGCTACCTACACTATCACAACATGAAATTAATGCATTAATCACCATTAGAATAATTGAAAATGAACCAAATTATTTTCCATCACAATCGAATTGTCTTGCATATTTTTCTACACAATATTTTTCAACATCAACTTTGGAATAGTGTTTGTTACAAATGCATCAGGGCTCTTCTCCGGTTCGTTGTGAATGATATCTCAAACATTAGAGTAATTGAAAATGCTAAAAGCAATTCATTACTTCAGAAACAGTAAGATAAATCGCTCCTGAGCATTTTACACTAACTTTACTATTCTAAAGTATAATGTCGATTGATAAAGCATATCTAGTTCAACAAAACTCGAACTTCGATAGTCATATTTGGCTCTATTGCAATATATCAAAGTTTCATATATCATATCTGTCAAAGGGAATAATTTCTTACCGCATACCAACTCAACGTTTTCAAGTACTAGTGTACTATAAATGCTACTTCTCGATACTACTTACATGTATGTAATATTGACAGCATATATTGAAAAAATGTGCAAAATCAAAATTGGCCAATTTATACCACTTTAACTATCTGTTACTTTATCAAATTTCTTCTACAAGTAATTGAGCATGTTTCTGAGCTTCATCAGTATCAATTTGCAGTCAAAACTGGCATACAGGAAAAGCTAGCCAAGCTTGAAAACAGCCATTTTTGGCATTTTTTGAAAAATCACGTTTTGAACGCCTGGTGTAGCTTTCTGTATTCTGGTTGCCGCTTAAGATCACAGATGTGAACCACACTGATATACAGCAACACAATTGTCATAGTTATTACGGGAAACAAGAACATAAAAAGTTGTAAGATAAGCTTAAATTTTGTGTGTTTTTTCGCGAGTCCTATTTTTCCACCATTTTTGAGCCATGTAGGTCCCTTCTACATGCAAGTTACCCATTGAAATTCTTTCAAGAATTCCTTCATACTGATCTGTTGCTGCATGCAAAGTTTGGTTGAGCAACGAACATGCAGAAAAAAGTTACAGCGGCGTAAAAATTCAAATTTTGAGAATTTCAAAAATTTGGAAGATAATTAAATTTGTAAAAAGCTATTAGCTCTAGATCCCGTTATAATCAATATTGGAAGCTAATACTTCAGGTTTTCCAATACAAAGGAAACATATATCCGAAAATCAGCAAAGTCGGAGACTAGCAGCCACAAAATAATACTCATGTCCACTTACGATTTTCATTTTTTTGAAATATATATCATCTTATCTTAAAATGTTCCGAAAATTGGGTGAATCGCGGTGGAATGAACCACAATTTCATATCTTTGTCTGAAATTCACTAT
This sequence comes from Prostheceraeus crozeri, assembly GCA_907163375.1. Taxonomy (NCBI): domain Eukaryota; kingdom Metazoa; phylum Platyhelminthes; order Polycladida; family Euryleptidae; genus Prostheceraeus; species Prostheceraeus crozeri. The sequence goes on from CAJQUW010005737.1 coordinate 178,023, forward strand.
CTACAGATGATGTCTCGTAAGTCCTGCTTAAAGAATGATCGCGAATCAGAGTTAGCAAGTAATAACGAAACATCTAGAAATGCAGAAATATCAATTGTGTAGCCAATAGAATAACAGCACACAATGCAGTAGCAGGTCAACTGAGCGAACCAATCGGAATAACGCATTCTTTAGGGAACCGTGAAAAATCGATAAATACAGTGCGCCACCGTAGTGGTGGATAATTGACGCTCACTGAATCGCTAATTTGCAGTAATACAGCGCTATCATTAGCACGTAGCTGTGTCAGGGTAGCCTCACATGAAGGCACGTGATCTGTAGATACTGTCTATGCAAATCATGTTGAAGTACTTCCTCTAATTCGAGACAGCGTCATCGCTTAAAACAAATCAAAGACAAAGGAAGACGTCTTTGGACCAAATCCGCTTTCATTAAGCGTTTTATGCCTAAAGTGATCTTTATTTCACATTAACTTGGCGGACTAAACTGATCTGCCCTGCGGACCGGGCCGAATGCTAATTTCAGCGAGAGAAAATAGTTTCGCGTTCAATTTTCCTGTTCATCAACAATAAAACAGCTCATCTCTTTTTACTTTCGATGTAGTTGCAACTGGCCCATCATCTTGAAACCCAATATTTCTCTATGATATTTCTATTTCGATTCATTAAAATTTAATCAAATTAGAAATTGTAAAAGTAGGCACATTGTTGACTAAAATAAATTATGAAGAACGCTGAAATATTGAAGGATTTCAAAACAACCTCATTCTACAACTGACTAGGCTATTGTACAACAAGGTCAACATCTCAACACTACTTAGCTTCAAACAGCTTCTCAGCGATGAGAAAATGATGCGGAATTTATTCATTCATTATTCATTGTCTGAAAACTCATTTTTCGAAATGCTCATTATTATGAGTATCGCACACAACTCTGTATCACAGACGTCAAATTACCAAGGAATATCAATCACCTGATTTGCTAGGCAAGGAGTTGCGAAAGTTGTAGTGCATAAACGCAACATGATGAATAATGACATGGATTTTTCCTGATTCCACTTGTTGATATATCTGTAGACTCTTTCGAATGTCTTGTTCATGAACAACCAACTTTGCAATCGGCAATTCAGGATTGCAATGGACAAAATGTACATCTGAGGGTTGTAGTGAAAAAAATCACATAATAAAGTAAATAAAAACACTTTGCTTTAATTCGGAAGCACAAAAGGTGACTGTCAATCTCTAACCCATGCTTTTGCGTTGATTGCTTAGTAAGTTTACAGGGTGAACCTTTTTGACATGCAAAATATCTCATTAGTAATAATCAAAATATATTTTTTATCCATTTTATTCAAAATGAACTCAACTTCGAGGTCTACTTTGTACAGCTTTCAATTGCACGTCGACCGATGAAGATGACCGAATGCGCGCTGCACATCTGAGGATTTTCAATTATACCCAGTGACGGCAAATAATCCCATCACACCACAATGAAAAATTACAGTTTCAAATGAGGTATGGCCGCGAAAATCCTCGCAGAAGTGATAAAACAAGTGACTTTGAATCCGTGTCATGATGGTAATGGGAAATCAAACGATAAAGTGTGTGGATAATTACGGATATTGAAAAGTGATGGTTGAGCTCTTCATTACTGTTAATTGTTATGAATCAAGACACTGAAATACAGAACATCAACAAGTGTTAAGGTTATCTAATCTCTTTCAAATACATCAACATCATTCATATGCAGTTGAAAACGCGGAAACTCATTGCGATACTTTGTATTACCCGAACTCTGACCAGTCACGCTGTCTCTTTGAAGAGCAAAGACAGAATGAGAATATATATCAAGCAGTCATCGTAAGTTACACACGGAACGCAATTCACTGGACGGTCCATTTTTGTTCTGTCGCGCTTTTCTTAATTTTCATTTAACTACTTATTTTTCTTTTATCAGTACCGTCGCATAGTTGTTATTTTGCTTTTACAGCATTTGACCATCCAGTGAATTGCGTCCGTGTGTAACTTACGATGGCTGCTTGATGTTTATTCTCATTCTGTCGTTGCTCTTCAAAGAGACAGCGTGACTGGTCAGAGTTCGGGTAATACAAAGTATCATAATGAGTTTCCCGGTTTTCAACTGCATATGGAGATGGGCGCACAAGAAGAAATTATTTGTATTTTGGAATCAACATCATTCGTCAAGATGAAATGTGCAGGTCTGTCTCTGAAATAAATCAATCCTTACTATTACTAATGTCACGGCAAGAACGCGTAGAATATGGTAGTAGAAGAAAAGAGTCAAAAAGGTGCGATGTTATACTCAACCTCCACCTACTAGCAAGTTTTTAGTTCTTTCTTTCTCCTGGAACAAATACATGTGAATGAAGATAAGTAGGAAATGTATAAGATCAAAACAATGCACAAGTTCAGATACATGAAAAATCATTTGAAAATCAATAATAGGTAATATCCCACATATTTTGAAATTCCGATACATTCGTGTAAAATGCATTTTCACAGACACATCTGTCCGATGCGCATCAGAACAGCCAAGTAAAGACAGGTCTTGCAGAGAACACCCGCTCATCCCTTTAATATTCGTCTTGTTGGAAATGAAACGATTTGTAAACAAAAATAGTCTCCCAATTCATTAATCCAAAACAATACCCAGACAACAAAATGAAAACAACGTGATTGAAAAGGGGGCGCGAGCGATTTTGTAGTCTTCCACAACGACCAAGTGGGAACACAGCTCAGGAAGGTACTGTGAATCAGTCCAGCGGTAGCAACAAGGTATAGATGAACTCTTTCTGGACACAAAGTCTAAGCGTGCGGCCAAGAATAAACAATGCCTCCAGATTACAGATTTATTCATTGACTTAGAGACCACGAGAGCGCTGTTTTCATTTCTTTCGATCAATGCTCTTGGATTAATGAATTTGGTGACTACCACAGTTTTCATATGTATTGGGCATCAGAGTTTGCTCAATGTTTATCAGGTAAGACTTTAAAATCATTATCAAGCTGGTAGAATCAATAGAAGCGTGCCATTCCATAAAAGTGCATCGTCAACTACTTTGATAGCAAAAATAAAAGAAATAATAACTGATCAATTGGTAAGTAATTGAAGTCATCCTGTGATTTCCTGTTGAGACCGAAAATGAGACTCTCATAGAATGATCTACATCATATGCCTACTGCGAATCTGAGCGTCTGCCGAGTTGTAACTGGTTCCTCTTCTTGTGAGCCAGGATCAAAGAAAACCATGTAAATCCAATGGCACGCAGATTGCAGTTTTTGGCAATAATTACCGTATTTCTTTGAATATGAGACGCTCTTGAATAAGAGACGCCCTTGAATATGAGACGCCCTTGAATAAGGGACGCCCTTGAATAAGAGACGCATGTACAAAAAATAGACTGCTATAGACATATTACATGCAGGCTATTGTAATGTGGTAGCTACATCCGCCTGAGCGATTATTAGGCCTACTTATCTTAGTAAAATAAGTCAGTCTACTAGTAAATACCGGCTATCATGACCAATATTGTATAATATATAAGGCTTCTTGTTGTTGTACATGCAGTACATGCATGTTGTACATACGTACATGCAGGCCTACTTAAGGTTACTTCATCTACCATTTAAGGAGGCATTATACGGTAGCTTCCTCTGCATTTGGAGTCATGTACCGGTTGGTAACTTTTGCTGTAAATACTACTTGATTATCGGTATTTTCGTTTCGGTAAATTCAGATCTAGTCTACATGTATAGTGGCCAACATGTACTGGTATATGAATGTATTAGATGAGTCTACAAGATATGCTACTACAAACCATAAAACTCCTTTCATTTCCAAAATATCTGAATTATGATAAAGCGTATATATGTAAGAAAAATTACTAGCGAAATTTGCCCATGACATAGGCCTAAGTGAGGAATGCAAAGGTTATCTAAGAGAATAGTAGCAAAAAACTAAGACATCTTTTTCTAATGAAAGAATGAAAACTTGAACATTTGATAAATAAGAGACGCCCTTGAATAAGAGAAGCCCCTGAATAGGAGACGGCCCTGAATAAGAGACGCCCTTGAATAAGAGACGCCCTTGAATAAGAGAAGCCCCTGAATAGGAGACGCCCCTGAATAAGAGACGCCCTTGAATAAGAGACGCCCTTGAATAAGAGAAGCCCCTGAATAGGAGACGCCCCTGAATAAGAGACGCCCTTGAATAAGAGACGCCCTTGAATAAGAGACGCCCTTGAATAAGAGACGCCCTTGAATAAGAGAAGCCCCTGAATAGGAGACGCCCCTGAATAAGAGACGCCCTTGAATAAGAGACGCCCTTGAATAAGAGACGCCCTTGAATAAGAGAAGCCCCTGAATAAGAGACGCCCTTGAATAAGAGACGCCCCTGAATAAGAGACGCCCTTGAATAAGAGACGCCCTTGAATAAGAGACGCCCTTGAATAAGAGACGCCCCTGAATAAGAGACGCCCCTGAATAAGAGACACCCTTGAGTAAGAGAAGCCCCTGAATAAGAGACACCCTTGAATAAGAGACGCCCTTGAATAAGAGACGCATCAATCAGGGATCTGAAAAAAAATAAGAGACGCGTCTCTTATTCAAAGAAATACGGTAGATTTTCTGTGTTTTCTCTGATTAAACGAAAAGTACTAAGTTCAGAACCACAATATATTGTTGGCATGGAATGTCTTCAGGTCAGGTGTTATTACCATGTCTTCGATCGGCAATGTATGCGAGAATGTGGTTGAATGTGTCTCAAATTGGCAAAAATGATGTGCTTGCCGACCTTCGGGTGCCTGAATGTGTTTAGCTTCATAGACAAAGGTACAAAATCATGCTGAGAAATGATCTGAAAGCATACCACGCCAAAAATATGGCTCTAGACATTGTACTTTTCACTCAATAGATGAAAATACAGGACATCTCATTTTTGCCGAAACCTACAGTCAGCGTCGCATTGGATTGACATGTGTTTTTCTTTTTTTTTGAACATGTCTGACAAGAAAAGGAATCAGGTAGACCTCGGCAGACGTGCAGATTCGTAGTGGGCAAAGGGTGTACATTATTCTGAGAAAGTCTCATTTTCGGCCTCGGTCCCAGCAGAATCTCGTTCTGACTGCTGGACTTAGAATACTAAAGACAATAGTGGCTACACTAACATTTGACAAGTTTGAACCGAATGAACAAGAAGTTAGTTTGAAGCAGAAATTATGTGGAGTGATTGATTTTTTATACTACGATAACATAATCCTCACCTCCATACCTACCTCCATAGGGCGCGAGATCCTCAAACATCGAGTCAGGTTCTTGAATATATAATCAGTTGAAAAATCCATGACCAGTTATTGCACTCAGAGTATATGTCTAAAACATAGCCAACTCAGGAATGGGATCAAGAATCATGATTTGTTCATCACTTCTCCTCAAATGTCAAATTCGTTATGATGAACCAGTCTTGTGTGAAGATTCCATCTTTCATAAATTTCAGACATTATAGCGACAACCTAAGGCCTAATTTCTTGATAAGAAGTTTTAATAGGAGTAGAGAAACCGCACTATGAAACATACTGCTCGAAATCCACATATTATATTTTTGTGGTGATTTTAGAATGCTTGGAATGACAATATTACTGAGATGAAATGCAAGCAAAGGGAAGCCGAATAAGAAAATAACCGAGAAGGTATTGCAAATTCTATTTATAAATATTTCGAATCATCTGAAAGCTTCTTCCATTTTTAAAGCGAATAAATGATATGTTACAATTATTGATGCACTATATTTACAAAACTCCGATTCGATGGAACTCTCCACAGTTTCTCCCGTTGAAACAACGTTTAAGATATACCTAGTCGATTACTTTGCACACCCCTTGTCGCACTGTGGCATACCATGCCGTTTAATTGGCTGCTGATGTCATGAAAAGGTCATTAGGTGATGGTCACTCACTGTATGTGCGCCACAGTTACATGAGTGCCACTAAGAATGTGAAGTACGATAGCGAATATTTTGAACAAGAGCCGCATATCGTCTGAAATGCGGAGTTGAAATTGATTGATTATTGAAAACTGCTCTACCAAAATGAAGATCACAAAGTCAAGCGATGGACTGCCTTGTTCAAGCTATTGCTTCAATAGTTGTACAATAAATCAGTAGACTCGGACAGTAAATTATACAGAGACTATGTTGCATGAGAGAATCATGTTGATGGTCAATGTATAAAACGCACGGTATTTTCATTCAAATAACTCCACCAGTTGACGACCATCAGTATATCAATACTTCTATGAAATCTGCATGATTTTGGCACTCAATTGATCATCACTCTTTATAATGGGGATTTTATTGTCTGAAGGTAAACACAAAACCAAGGGTAAAAACGTTGACGAAAAATCAAGCGCTCCAGATTTCAAATGGCGCCACTGAATTTGTAGACGATGATCCTTTATTCCGTTAGAAGATAGTCCTTAGTTTCTGACTTGTCAAGATACAAAACTACTTCTGATGAATATCAATATTGAGTAAAATTGACTTCAATCGATATGATTACGAACTTTGGGAAGACTCGAGTCAGCTGATAGCATCGCAGTATCATCAGGATTTTGACCTCAAACTTCATCTTTCGGAGGAAGATGACCGCATGGTCATTGGTTCAAAAATAAAAGGGAATTTGGCAATAACGAGAGAGAGAGAGATGGAAACATTTCTAATAGTAAATCTACAATCCTCCGATAAACCCGGAGAGTTGCTTCGAACAGCTCTGTAAACTCGGCAGAAGGTCCAGGGTCGCTTCTGTCGTGTCAGAGGCACCACCACTCCCAGTAGAAGTTACTAACCCTCATGTGGTGTAATCTGCCCGTGTATGAAGGCTGCTCCACCGCTCAGTTCAACGACTGAAATTCAACTCACCAATGACGACATAGAACCGGTTTCATCTGTGACAATCCTTGGCGTACTTTTGATTGACACACTCTTGGAAAAGTGATTTCTGCAACGTTCTGCCATGCCAATAAGAGACTCCACATTTCAAGAGTTGTCAAATCATTTCTTTCAAAGAAAGACCTTATTATTGTGTTTAATGGCATTGTAGTCATGCCCGTAATGTTGCACACAGTCCCTGTATTCGGTGATTTACCTCCTACTATAATAAATAAACTTGAGGGAGTTATCAAACGCGCTCATTGCATAATTTGCCACGATGTTTGTTCGCATTCAATCATGCCCCCACTACGTGAACGACGCAATTATATCATTTACAACCTTCTTCGTAAATGTGAGCTCAATGACTATCCTCTGAATCGCTTCGTCCTCCCTAGTCTACCAAACTCGGGTCACTTCCGTCTTCCGTACTCATCAATACAAAGACATTCCATATGTAATAGAATAATCAAATATTGAGTTGCATGCTCAGTTGAGAAATGGGAACAGACCACAATAGCTGCCATTTCATCCAATATCAGGAATCATCAGCAGCAGGCCTAGTTCACATCTCTCACAGGGAACAGACCACAATAGCTGCCATTTCATCCAATATCAGGAATCATCAGCAGCAGGCCTAGTTCACACCTCTCACAGGGAACAGACCACAATAGCTGCCATTTCATCCAATATCAGGAATCATCAGCAGCAGGCCTAGTTCACATCTCTCACAGGGAACAGACCACAATAGCTGCCATTTCATCCAATATCAGGAATCATCAGCAGCAGGCCTAGTTCACATCTCTCACAGGGAACACACCTGAATAGCTGCCATTTCATCCAGGAATCATCAGCAGCAGGCCTAGTTCACACCTCTCACAGGGAACAGACCACAATAGCTGCCATTTCATCCAATATCAGGAATCATCAGCAGCAGGCCTAGTTCACACCTCTCACAGCGAACAGACCACAATAGCTGCCATTTCATCCAATATTAAGAATCATCAGCAGCCGGTCTAGTTCACACCTCTCACAGGGAACAGACCACAATAGCTGCCATTTCATCCAATATCAGGAATCATCAGCAGCAGGCCTAGTTCACACCTCTCACAGGGAACAGACCACAATAGCTGCCATTTCATCCAATATCAGGAATCATCAGCAGCAGGCCTAGTTCACACCTCTCACAGCGAACAGACCACAATAGCTGCCATTTCATCCAATATTAAGAATCATCAGCAGCAGGCCTAGTTCACATCTCTCACAGGGAACAGACCACAATATCTGCCATTTCATCCAATATCAGGAATCATCAGCAGCAGGCCTAGTTCACACCTCTCACAGGGAACAGACCACAATAGCTGCCATTTCATCCAATATCAGGAATCATCAGCAGCAGGCCTAGTTCACACCTCTCACAGGGAACAGACCACAATAGCTGCCATTTCATCCAATATCAGGAATCATCAGCAGCAGGCCTAGTTCACACCTCTCACAGGGAACAGACCACAATAGCTGCCATTTCATCCAGGAATCATCAGCAGCAGGCCTAGTTCACACCTCTCACAGGGAACAGACCACAATAGCTGCCATTTCATCCAATATCAGGAATCATCAGCAGCAGGCCTAGTTCACACCTCTCACAGGGAACAGACCACAATAGCTGCCATTCATCCAGGAATCATCAGCAGCAGGCCTAGTTCACACCTCTCACAGGGAACAGACCACAATAGCTGCCATTTCATCCAATATCAGGAATCATCAGCAGCAGGCCTAGTTCACACCTCTCACAGCGAACAGACCACAATAGCTGCCATTTCATCCAGGAATCATCAGCAGCAGGCCTAGTTCACACCTCTCACAGCGAACAGACCACAATAGCTGCCATTTCATCCAATATCAGGAATCATCAGCAGCAGGCCTAGTTCACACCTCTCACAGCGAACAGACCACAATAGCTGCCATTTCATCCAATATCAGGAATCATCAGCAGGCCTCAACATCGACACAACTCCCCATTTAAAGTTGCAGTCATGCCCGGGTCAATTTGAGATTTGCAATTAGCAAGTTAGCGAACTTACGACGGGCATTCATTAAATACATTTAAACATACTACTAACAAAGCACCAAGTTAGTGCGTCTGCAATAATTTTTCTGTTTACATTTTGTTTGCAAATGCTGTATTCATTAATTACTGCAGCTAACTTAGGCGGTTTGCCAGTAGTATGTTTAAAGTGATATTTAATGAATACCCGTCGAAATTTCACTAACTTGCTAACTTCAGATCTCAAATACATTCCCGAACATTTTCCCGTGATTCAGGTCGTTTGACCAATGCTAGCTTGTGATTATATTCACTTGTACCAAATCACTAGTAACTTCGATGCCTAAGTTTTGAAAATATGCACCTCATTGTAGGTGCGACAGCAATGCGCTTTGGATTAGGCAGGTTGAAGTTAAAAATGTCGCTACTTTATTTGTCTACATGTTCCACGTCTACTCCAGATCTCTCCACAAAAATGATGGAAATGAAGGATTAAGGAATGGAATTTGTAACTTTGAAAGCGATATCTTTGAAGGGCTAGCAATTCAATACCTCACGATAGATTTCAGGAGGAGAAAACAGTTGTGCCTCTGCTTTTCTAGAGACAATTTCCGTGGCTGTGCCGGGTGCTAGGGTAGCTCAGTTGGTTAAGGGCCGCGCGTCGACACGGAGGTGCAGAAGGTGCAGGGTTCGAGTCTGTCCGCCTCGTGAAGTATCACCGCTCTCACTAGAGATAACGAACCCTAACCTGGTGACATTTGCGAATGTGTGGAGGTTACCCCATCATTAGCTTACTACTGTACAATGACTTTGTGCCACAGGTCTCCCGGCGGCAGGGATGAGTAAAGAAGGTTATCTAGACGGATTGAAGTATCTATTTGATATCGTGAAAGTCAGACATTGTCTACAGATACATTTATCCCATAAGTGGAAGTTCCGCTTTAGAAATTCATCATAACTCCTCCGCTTATCCGAAGTACTGCATCTCACAATCAACGACTGAAATTCTTCCCAAAAATTCATAAAAACATCAATTTCCTTTCATAGCTATCGATCTGACTGTAATGACATGCTGGGAAAGAGGCAAGTTGAGTAAGTAGAGAAAGATGGGCTTACATGACTGCGCCAGACCATCTCCGCTTTGCGTCGACGGGACAGCAATGAGGGCTTCTGTCCGTACAAACAAAGCAGTCAGATAAGAAAGAACACGACGAAAGACGACATTATAATCAGTGATAGTACGTGAGAGGAGACAAAATCATAATAATATCATCACATCTATAATAGTCATTGAAATGATTCTCATGTAGATCACGATGCGATTCCATTCAACGGTACAACTTCTCTTCTTCAAGTGACTCTCTGCGTGTCGATTACTGCGATCATGCGATGGCTCCACAAAATGTACGCGCAAGTACTCCGGTCCTCATACAAGAGAGATCTCGCGTACTGGGCACCTTCACTAGCTCAGTTGTCTGTTCGGTAATGTTGAATGACAATGAAACTTTCTATTTAACATTAGGCCTTTGGTTTGTGTCAGTACGATGTTTGCAACATGGAAAATGCAGGACGAATGCTGGCTAGTAGAAGGCCTCAGCCACACTGAAAGGAAAGCAAACACGAGCGTCCTGAGCAAGCGCATTTCCCATGGATGTCCATGGGACGACTTCTTCATTCCCAGGCCCATCCCATCCCACGAGGAAATTTAGTTTTCGACCCATGGGAATCACACGGGCCCACGGACTTTTAAGTACTGGTATCAATTTTCAACATCTTCGTGTCATGCTGATAGTTTCTACACGTAGCTTATGCCCCTGTACGCACCCTTTTTAAGCAAGCATTACTCTGTTAAGATTAAGCATATGCTGTTTACTATTGAACTATAAGGCCTAGTTATTAGAACCTTAGCCTAGTTTAGTCTGTTTATAATGCTTTGTAACTGCTAGGTCTATTTCGCTGATCATATAATGTTTGGCATGCACTATATGTGCGTATCATTGCATTAGATGAAATTAATAAAATACGTAACAAATTATGTATTTCAAAAGATTGAAAGTCATATAAGTAACATATTGCTTTGAAATTATTAGCATGATTAGATCTAGCTGATTAATGAAGCATCGTTCTTTAACTTAAAGCTACTCTACGTGTAGCTACAACGTACATGTACTTTAGGTAGCCTACTTGTATATTCATTGCCTATTATGAATTAGAGTTGAAATATTCACAAATTAAATGAAGCGAAAATGATAAGCTTTTGAATAGGCCTATATTGGCCATGTTGTCTCCTACTATTGGTATGTTATAAAAATCAATTCCGTAAATTGAAAAAGACAATCAATATATCACTGTGAAAAACATATCATTGTTTTATACACTTTGATAATACATGACTACGATTTCATATGATTTCTAAACGTCTGCATAATTCCATCAATCAGACCAGTAGGCCTAACTCAGAAGTTACAGCCATTAATGTACAAACATTCCATTTTTCTCATTGAACCAATATGTTTGCTAACGCTTCTTGCCCCTGCACCTGCAGTCAACTGTCTGCAGTGAACGCTGAGTTACGAATGTAAACAGAAACAGGTGCTACACTATCATTAAAGCAATCGAATATGAGGTCGGCCTTCTCCGTCTTCTACTTCTATGCATGGAAATTGCAGGTTGCTGATGGTGATGGACTTGTGGCTGCCAAACATCGTTTCTACTTCTATGCTGTCAATTGTTGCTGCAGTTAAAAACTATCGCGTTGCACTGAAAGTTAACTTGTTCTGTGTGTTAGGGGCCTACAATGCAACTTAGAAGTCCAACATCAACAAAAAATATTAAAGCTTCTATTAAAGCATTCTCTTGTTTGTTACCATTGATCTGTAAGACAGCAAAATGTTGAAAAACATTAAAAAAACATATTTCGAACATTGATTCTAGGATTTATCTTGAAAAATTTCTCGGCCCATTGGGAACCCACATGGCCCATGGGCCCAACTTCCCGTCCCAGGCCCATGGGCCCAACTTCCCGTCCCAGGCCCATGGGCCCAACTTCCCATCCCAGGCCCATGGGCCCAACTTCCCGTCCCAGGCCCATGGACCCAACTTCCCGTCCCAGGCCCATGGGCCCAACTTCCCGTCCGCTGGCCCATCCCAGGCCCATGGGACCAGCTTCCCGTCCCAGGCCCATGGGCCCAGCTTCCCGTCCCAGGCCCATGGGCCCAGCTTCCCGTCCCAGGCCCATGGGACCAGCTTCCCGTCCCAGGCCCATGGGCCCAACTTCCCGTCCCAGGCCCATGGGCCCAGCTTCCCTTCCCAGGCCCATGGGCCCAGCTTCCCGTCCCAGGCCCATGGGCCCAGCTTCCCTTCCCAGGCCCATGGGCCCAACTTGCCGTCCCAGGCCCATGGGCCCAACTTCCCGTCCCAGGCCCATGGGCCCAGCTTCCCGTCCCAGGCCCATGGGCCCAACTTCCCGTCCCAGGCCCATGGGCCCAGCTTCCCGTCCCAGGCCCATGTGCCCAGCTTCCAGTCCCAGGCCCATGGGCCCAACTTCGCGTCCCAGGCCCATGGGCCCAGCTTCCCGTCCCAGGCCCATGGGCCCAACTTCCCGTCCCAGGCCCATGGGCCATGCTTCCAGTCCCAGGCCCATGGGCCCAACTTCGCGTCCCAGGCCCATGGGCCCAGCTTCCCTTCCCAGGCCCATGGGCCCAACTTCCCGCCCCATGCCCATGGGCCCAGCTTCCCGTCCCAGGCCCATGGACAACTCTGGTATTTCCGCCAGCTATCAATCGCTCTGCTTTGCTCGCAGTGTTGCAGTCTACAACTGCTGTAATGTGACTTTATATTTGCTGCAAAACGCTTGGAAAAGCTCTCATTGTGGACTGAGACCTTACATCCTTTAACGAGTGTGGATGAGTGTTAGCACAGATATAGTTGAACATAACTAACGCAATGCAGTCAGGGACACATAAGTATTTATTCAAATTGTCCCTAAATAGAACATGGACTGACTGAAATCTCTAATGGAGCTAAATACTATCAAATCCATCTCACACAGAAATACTGCTGCTGCAGCTTCCGTACCTCGCTTAACTTCCTCGTGACGAGCGGTTGTATAACAATTATCAAGCGATCTTTGGTCAACTGCAGTTGCAGCTTCTTGATGGAGTTTCATATGATGACTCACAGTTGTACATGGCATTTATATTCAGAAAGAGACATGCTGATAGTCATTCACATATGCACAGATTGGTAGCACTCGTTTTACAAAGTCGTGCAGACATCGTATTGACAAAAGTTGTTGATAGTAACGAATAGTTGCTTTGTCAGTTATTGGAGGGCATAGACAGACAGACTTCCATGATCTGAGAATCTAATCATTCCGCTTGCCCGTCTGTATTTGAGAAAATTTGGAAATACACTACAAGTTTTGTAAAATTTTACTTGTATTGAAAATCTGTTGCAAAGTGCAGAAATGGGGAACCTTAGTTCAGACGAAGTCACTTGAAGAGAGAAAGTTGCATTCACATCAAAGATTTGGCAAACATTCACCACGAGCTACGTGAAATGTCTCAGATTAGTACAGTCCTGTGGGAATATGAATTCCATAAGACTTCAGATGAATAGAGCAGTCAGATGCAAGGTAATCCTTTGAATATCTAAGGAGAATGACAACTATTAAGTCAATATGGCAACCTTATGACTTCTGCCTTCACTCGCATTCCTTTTGAACCGTCAGCGTGGCCTGGTGAAGAAGGTGGGAGCTCGTCTCCACCACGGACTTCGGTTCGATTCCTGGGTCAGGGAGTACGGTCGGGGAATCAAAGGTGTTGGTGTCTTGTATTGACTTAATAGCTGTCATTCTCTTTAGCTATCCAACAGAGTTTCTTTGTAACTAATTGCTGAATATCTTTGCGATCATCAGTTACATCTTCATTTTTATCATGCTTTGCCTGCCTCGCATTTAAATACGTTGCAATCACATTTGATTAGCTTATGGTGCAACAGCCTATGTGATTTTCACATCTCAATTCCGACGAAAACACGGTAAAGAAGTTCGTACATGGTCGCTGATGCACATAGCTTGAATTGATCGGATCGACTACTTCTCCCTTTCATCCACAGATCGGCATAATGATTGAAAAGAGCCAACTTTGCGGAATCATTGCTGTGGTTGGTATTATCATAATATTCACATTTGATTATACGCTCATTATTCACGTAATTTCAAATTAAAAGAAAGGCTTGTATCATCTTAATATTAGGCTATATGTATACATACTGTAGTTTTATAACGTAAGTATTGAAATTGAATACAATTGCCGCACAATATGAGAAGCTATCCTGAAATTCATGTCGGTCCAGCCCAATATTAGGCCGGCGTCTGGCTTCTATCACAGACTGAGCTAGAGCAAGCTTTCTAACCAAATAAAAGCGGTAGGAATTGACACATTGTCATATCTGGTAACTTCCAAAAGTAACAGATCACTAGGTGACATGCCACGCTCAACTACGCGTAACTACACATGACCCTAAACATCCGTGGCTATCCGTGACATTGCTGCAACATCTGTCGGCAGTCCTGTTATATAGACTTTGCCTCTCATGTGTCTGCATGTATCAGAGGCTAAACAATGTGATAGGACCTCAATTTCATGCTTAGGGAAGACAGAACATGCTTAGCGGTTCATCCGTGGTTCAAGCGGCAACGCAGACAACGGTAGATGACGCGCAAACTATAAACGCTCGCCCGCGCGTATTCATAAACATTCCCCATGTTTTAACAGCATCAGATCAAGTGATTTCTGACTCTTAGTGCAGCGCGTATGTACGCGCGTAGAAGAATAGAATGTCTTTAACCGCGCATGTTTGGGGTGTTCCGTAATTACGCGTGAATCACGTGTGGCATGTCACCTAGTGATATTTTACAAATACGTCACTTAAATTTGAGGTTGGAAAATCGATGATCGGTTAATTTACTTAAATACTTGATGCAAGGCAAGTGTAATGAATGCATCGGAAATAACCGTCAACCAGCTCATTTTCTATAGGCCATCTCTGCAAACAGAGTTAATCTGAACGCTACAGCATGCATGTAGACAAAGTTAAATATATCTAAGTATAAGTGTACTTAGCATGTGGAGATCTGTGCTGCAGCTAGTCATCCATGCTAATGTTTAAATTTCTATGCAATCGTGGTGAATAATGACTTGATGAGTCATCTTATGATGCACTGATCTGAGACAATCACCATTCAACCAATCAAATTTGACCATTCCATAACACCCAACTACTTTTAGTTTCGGCAGCTGCCTTGGTTTCAGATGAGGTGGAGCCTCCAATAGGAACGGTCTAAAGTCCTGTAGGATGGAAACCGAGGTGCATTTCTCTTCTAGGAGAAAGGAATGGTGACGGACGATCGGAACACACGAATTACTTACCGGATGTTTCAATTTTATTATCTTGAAGTCCTGTTGATAATTGAAGGGATGCTAGGAGACAAAATACAATCATCAACAGTCTCAACAGCAACTGACAATAGTCAAGGTTGGTCACATTGTACCTTGGCGAACTATGGAAACAGTTATCTCTGAACATCATTCAACTACTCATGTGATATGGAAGAGTTTCCATCATTTTAGAGGAATTCATGTTGCAATGCAAACGTCTGATGATATTTCTTTGAAGTCATTATTTGTTAGCTTTGTAATCAAAAGCTACAGAGAATGAATATTAAAGACAGAGGCATGAACCGAAAAAGTCCTACCGTTTTACAAAATTACGTGATGTACAACTTGCTGATTATACAACAGATAGCTGGTACTTACATGTGATCTCTCCCAAGTTTCAACTGCGTCTATTATCAGTCTCAAATATCAAATGTACAACACGTTTCACATACCACAAGACACTTTTATTTTGTCAACCACTTTTACAACGAAAATTCGATCATTTATATTGCTGAGGTGATTGTTCATAATGCGAAATTGTATTGATGTCGATGGATTCTTTACGCTAAAAATGAGTGCAGCACACGCCCGTCTAGGACTTATCTTAGCCTTTGTTTGAAATGACCATACATTTTTAAGGACCCTACCTAATTATACTCATGAAAGGTACTCAATTTTAGACTTTAGACATTTTAATGCTTCCATCAAACATAGACTTGGTCGGAATTGTCTTTTCGAAATGAGATCTATTTTTGGCTCCAAGCATGAGCAGGAGAGAGATGGAGAAATGGCATGACATATCCTTCTTACATTCAAAACGCGATTCAGTCGTGAAACATGGACGTTGGACGTCCCGAAAATAATCTCGAGTCTGCATTATGAGGAGACACGATGCGCATTCGACACCAGAATCATGTAAACCCACAGAATCAGATTATTTTACTCCTTCAGTTTACTAGAAGTGAGAAGTAATTCAAAACGATGGCACATGCTGGAACTTACTAAATGGGCAAAAAGGAATTCCTAATACCTTACAGAGATAGGAAATAAAGTCGTTCGTCGCTTGCGGATTTCTGTAAATTCCATCAAAGTGCTTCGATTGCTACGACTCCTTCAGATTCGAAGAATTCTGATCATTGTGCACAAGTTTTCTCCATAATGTTGTCCCTTCCGATCATTATTAAAGAAGATAGCAGGTACACAAAAATTGGTTCATTTGATGAATTCACATCCTCTTCTCAGTATTCCTCAATGCATACACAGAATGTAGCCAGGCATCGATGTGTGTTTTGGTGTGTGCGAAGTGATATCACAGCACGCACGCATCTCTCACTGGCTCTGGTGTCCTCTGCTGACAGCTTATTGTTTGCCACTTCCAATAGCAAGTGATACACGACTTATCCATTCGAGAAGGAGCAAGTAGTCTAATTCTGTGATGTGCCACTTCGATGGTAAGGACACATGCGATACTTGTATTCTAGAAACTGAAGTCGCGCACGCAGATGAATCTAATTCTGCCTGTGCATTCAGAAACTGGAGGATTTATTTGAAGCGAATGGCGAGGCTCATGTACAGCTCACATCACTGGTGAACTTGCATGAACCTGAAGTTGATAATAATTCCAAACACCGAAACTTTCATCAAGGTTTCATTTTCTCTGTCTCTCAACAACAGTCTTAAGAGTTCTAAGCACTCCTCCGCGGACTTACCTTCAAAGCAGCAGTTTTACTCGTCTCTCTCTTCCGCTCTTCGTCTTTGCGGGCCATCGCAGCTGCCATCCGACGTTCTTCCTCCTGCAATGAAATGTAGAGCAGGACAGCTCGACGTCGATCGGGGAGGAAACAGTTCGGATTCGACATGATGATGAAATGAAAGCCAAGATCGGAAGGAAGGAACTTGAGTGGACGGTGTGATCAACACAGAGTGTGAAGAACAAGCTGACAAGAGGATGCTGCTCACAACTGAGCGATACATCCTTCATACACAGATTCTCAAATAGCAATTCAATGACAATCAATCAATTTCAACTGCAAATTAGGTTTGCGATATTTAAATTATGATATTTTAAGCAGATATTCAAACAATGTTAATAAATGTTCAGACAAACGCACTTTCATAGTGCTATAACATCAAGTGCAGTTTACTCGATACACAGC